>JAHZMW010003172.1:0-31073 GCA_027743745.1 Alloscopus bannaensis
CGCGTTTATAAAATTCCTGCATGGTTGACGCTTGCTTTATGTATTACGATGTCAAATATATTTTCTATATATGCTGGCAACTATATATATATATATATGTAGACACTTTTAATATATGACGCTGCTTAAGTATTCTGAAAAGTATGACTAATTACTGTTTATTTTGTTTTAAAGTTGTAGTTTTTGAAGAGACAGCGCGAATAGATAGATAGATCTACTAAAACCAACTATTGCATCAACCAACGACAGCGTTTGCTTCAGTTTTCGCAAACATGTCGTGTAGTCAGTACTCACACTCAACAATCACATGATGATTGTCAATCAGTATAATAATTATATGCGTCAATGGTTGTACTTTGTAATAGAGGACATCATATCGTCATGACGGGTTGTTGTTAGTGTGCTCAGCAATTACAGATTCGAGTGACCATTAAAAATCCAGATTTGCGCTAGAATTTCTGATACGATACAAAATTTCGCAGAAAACCGTCTGCAATTTACATAGGTAAATGTCAAAAAGGCTTGCACCAAGAAGCACGAGTTGTTCAGAATTATGACATCGAGGAGGCAATATCCACAATCTGGACTTTTGCGTGTTTTCCTCGAATTTAGTGTAGAAATGTAAATCGAACTCTTGTGGAGCACTACACAGTAGTTTATTTGTATGAGGAAATAACAAAACGCAAGTATTTGCAAATTTGCCGTTTTACGTTTTAAGCATCAGGATAGGATAACATCAAGCATTTGAACTGACAGTAGAACGGAAACGCGTAAGAATGAGTTTACACTGCTCAAATAATATCACGTGCAGCCACGGAGACAATTCTCGAGTAGCATCAGTTGGAAAGTTTGTTTACGCATCCTCACTTCTTTCTTGTTTAACGGATATGTTCAAAACCGAAGTCTACGTTTTCGAAACGAGAGTACAACACTCCGAGCACACATCACCACCAGCCAGTGTCTACAAATAAAAGTCATAATGTTTACGCATCACAATCATTGAACTCTCTGCCAAAAGCGTAGAAGCATACATGACTCGTTTGACTTTTGTTTTGTTCACGTGCAAATAGTGACTGCGACTGCAAGCATGCTTTTTTCGTGGCAAGTCAGCGCGCAGGCTGCGAAAAGCCTTTAGTTCTAATATACGATAAAATGGTCGTAATTTCTTGCAAATCCTGCTTGAGAGACATGATTTGACTAATTGACTCTAGTATAAGCCTTTTCTGTGTTGAAAATGTTTTGCACCCATGCCTATTATTATCCGGAGCTTGTTAAATCTGATTAAAATGGATGACGAAGCAATTTGCTGTTATTTCTCATTTTCAGATTTTACCAAACGGCGGAGGTGAGCTCAGCACGAATTATCCTAGTTGTCTGGTAATTTTGGAGTCAGCCAAGGATCCAGCAACCTCCTGCGACGACCAGAGCGCATCTGCCGCGTCAACACCTCACAATGGAATCCTTGAGAAGCCGAATCTTCAAATTGACAATAATGGTCTGGGCTGTAGTAATCACAGTAGTGACGGTAGGAATGGGGACAGCGGACAGTGTTCCCCATCTGCAGATTTTTTCAAGACTGACTCTCAAAGAATAGAAGAAGGTGTTTCAACAGCGGACGAATTACGTCCATTCGCCACCACTGATTGCGTCAGTAGTTTCCCTGGCAATGGGATTGATATTCACATTGATGTAGATGAAAACGACGTTTTCACGGATAAATCCGACATCAACTTCGAGCTAGAGCAGCAGGCCTCGTTGGGAAAAGCGGTGGATGACAGGGAAACCCCGGAGCCTCTGCTACGACTTGGGAACAATATTATTACATCATCGACGAATTCAGATTTGGGCTGTTCCGGTCCGTCTGAAAATGGGGTTGAAGTGACCAAGCTGAAAGACCTGTGCAGTCGTGCAAGGTTTGCGAGGTGTCGAGCGAGATTTCCAATTCCAGTCATTTTGTACAATCAGAAGCATATTTGCCGGTGAGTCTGCCATTTTTACTTTATTCTTTCTTGACGTAACTTTTTTCGACTTCGATTTTTTTGACGCTTGGAATTATTGTTGTAATGCCAAATGCTTATTTATATCAATTTCTGGTGCTTTAGGTCGGCAACATTATCCGGTGGTCCTGAAATATATGGCAGATCATCATTTGATTACTTCTTTTCTGGAGGAGTGGACTGGAAGCAGTACTACGACGACGGGGAGGATGAAATTATTGTTCCGGAAACGCAAAGTGATTGGCAGCTATTTGACAGAGTTCGCAGTCAGGATATAAGACTTTTGAGAACATTTCAAGTGCAAACGATTGTGGATCTAATGGTTGAGAAGAAGAAGGTCAAGTTTGGAGTAAAGTACGAACCTCATAAAGCATGCTAATTTTTCTCTGGCATCAATGAGTTACGAAATTAATGTGAAATGTTTTGTTTGCACTCTTTTCAGTGTTACGTCATCTGAGAAAGTAGACAAAGAAAATCGATACTCTGATTTTACAATCGTTTCACTCCCTTATCCCGGGTGCGAATTTTTCAAAAAGTATCGCGACAATGGGTACAATGGCGAAGACCTTATTTTCGAGTGGAACCAGACGCATGTGGACGCTAATATATTTGTTCCTCAAGATCCAGTCACTTCTTCTTTGAGCACAGACTGGTCAGCGTACAGAGTAAGAATTCTTCAGAATATCTGCAAAGATTAGTATAAGTTAACCTATATTTCTGTTCTTGAACAGTCATGGCATGTTTGTTTTTGTTTTATTGATGTTCCGTAGAAATGGGATTTGATTGCCTTGACGCAAAATTATCTAAAGCTCCTGCTAGCATATCTTCGCGAAAATCAGAACGGTCTTCTTATCCATTGTATCAGTGGCTGGGACCGAACTCCACTCTTTGTGTCTTTGCTCAGACTTTCGTTGTGGGCAGATGGAGTGATCCATAAATCTCTTTGTGCTGAGCAGGTGAGTGCAAAGTTTCGTCGAGGTTTAATGTTGTATTGTATCAGTTCTAGACTACAGTAAATCGTAAACTGGTGCCATTCCTCAAGATGTGGCCAGAGATTAGCACTTGGATTAGAGCATTTAGTTTGCATAAACAAAAAGGAATTTGTGTTAATCCATTTGTTATGTTGTCAACAGATTTTGTACCTGACGTTAGCGTACGACTGGCTCTTGTTTGGTCATAATTTAGAAGACAGATTGAGCAAAGGAGAGGAAATATTATTTTTCTGCTTTTATTTTCTAAAGTACATCGTGAGTTGCGAGTATGACATCGATGGAAGGTACGTCGTTTTACCAGACCTGTAAAGTACATAGAAGCATTGAATCCTCGTAAAAACACACTGTTGGGTGAAACAAAGTCGCATAATCTTTAACAAAACTATTTATTTTGACGTAGAAACGAGGTCCCAAAATATCTACAATCAGCGCGTACAAGAAATGATTCAGATGTTCAACTTGATGGAGTTTTGCTAGAAGGGGGTTCTCTGACCAGCCCGGAAGGATCCAGTTGGAGCTTGAGTTCTTGTAGTAGTTCGAGTAGCAAAGGCTTGGAAAATCCTCCTGTGTACTTTAATGTAGAATCCGAATCCTGGGATGATTCGTTGAGTGTCCAGCAGTTTAAGAACGTTCGAAATAAAAACGTTCAAAGTGTGGATGCTCCTCTTGCTCATAACCAAGATGAGACTGATTGTGGTCCTGCCAACAGAAATTTTGCTGTGGATGGGTCATCATTTAAAGCCTACAGAAGTTCAGTTTTAGTCACTGATGGGTACAATGGTAATAATGCAGTTGCACCCAGTCAGTCTACCTCAGACCAGCATTCGAGTGCAGAATCTGCGGCTACAGCACTCTCGGCAAATTCGTCAAGCAAATTATCCCCTCCTAATGGTAATGGACCAGAAAAGAAACAATGTCATGGAAGGACAAGTCCTGTAGCTGTGCCTCGGACAAACAGGTCTTCCCATCACCGTCATGAGTCTAGCTCGTCAGCCAGCATTGGAAGGTATGAACAAGATTTTGTTTGATTGCCGATGACTTTCATCGCCAGCTTGCTAAAAATAAACTGGAGATTACACCAAATTCAGATGCACTAAAGTCCTTATTATTTTATGCTTGATTATTTTGCAGTTGGCAGTTTATAACGGGTACAGGCAGCTTAAGAGAAGCGATTTCGTCGAGCGATCCAGGCTCCTCACATTCCCATCCATCTCGCCTTTCACTGTAAGAAAGAGTTGTGACATATTTAACTTATAAATACGTTGTCCCTACCAGACTTTAAAACAGATATATGCACGTATATTATATGGAAGGTTATTTTGTTTTTAAATTTAGATCAAGTGCCATTGAATGTATAGAAGCCTCAGAAAGTAGTTGTACTCTGGTGGAGGAATTGACTCCCGTGGAGTTCCCCCACCATCACCCTCTACTGTCGTTAGAAACGACTCCAGAGTTTCCTTCAAATAACACAAAGAACGGCCATGAGTGTGGACCAGAGCTTGGAGATTCGATGGTGCTTAAAGACGAGGAGTCTATTACAGAGAAACCAGAAATGCTTCAGTCTGGACTGGACGCCAGAAGTAGTTTTATGTCGAGACGAAGAGAACGACTTCAGACCGTTCGAGCTCATTTCTACACACTGTACGCAGCTGCAATTGGCTTCCAGTTTAAAAATGTGAACGACAATGGAAGTGGTGGCCTTGGCTCTCTTATTGGCAATTTTGCAACGAAGGTAGGCATTCGTTCTGCACATCGTCACATGTCGTGATATTGAATTTGTTCATCACCAGATTCTAACGTCTAGATCTTAGAGCGATGCGAACATTTACAGTTTGTTAGTGTAACCTAAATTCTAAACGCAGAATATATTCATCGTTACCGTTACAATGTACAGTCGCTTTTTAAAATCTTGAATATTTGATGGAATCAAGCGATTCTACACTTTTAAAGTTGTTTTATCGTGATAATTTGACATACAAATATACCATACCTGAATTATGCAATTATTAGTATTTTTAAGCTGTAATAGTAGCTTGTAAGAGGTTTAATATAACGTTTTGAAGATCATTTGAAGAAGTGTTAACCAAAATGGAATACGCTCACATTTTAACGCTATTATTTCCCTGCTTCTTGTATTCTGATTTTGAGATCGTTACTTATTTGGCGCGATGATAGCTTATTGTTTGCAGGTTTTTATTGAATGAAGAAATGCAATATTCAGGTTCCGTGTTCGGCAACAATTTCTAACCATAATGCTACCGAAATGCATACTTATTATTTGTGATTTTTTGACATCGGGAAATTACTATTGTTGAAAAACTCATAGGCTATTCACCTAAACTGTACTTTTTGTATTTTGGGAGTTTGTTATAGTTTTTGTACGGCGTTCATACAGTTATCATTGTGATTACGTTGCTTTTTCTACCAGCTTGTGTGACTTTTCTCTGCAGCCACAGAGTCTCCGGTAATGTCCCTTTAATGTCACCAGAAATGGCGAGAAAATGTCTACTGCTCATTATTGCTTAGAGCTTTACAGCTAATTAATCATGCCATTCGTTGTCCAGTACCTGTCTAAGGATTGATTAACTCTGCAATCGCGTAGCATACTTACTTGATGATGACATCATGTATAAAAAGTTCATCGCGTATTCAATTTAATTCGTTTGTTATTGTTCAACAACAATCATGCATTGCGGATAGAAGGATAATATAAAAACCTATATGTAAATAGCTGCGCAATGTATAACATTCATTTGTCCTGAATAATTTCTTTTGCTGGGGGATGCGTCATGTATTAATTACGCTGCCGCACCAAGTTTTTTTTTCAGCCATTGGACATTTAGTAATGTTCATGTTCAGTTGCTAAGCCAGCGAAGGTTAGCAGGTAATTTTAATTCCTTGTGTCGCACGTGAAATGAAAACTTTTTGTACTGTTCGTATATCCTCGGTAGCTTAAGCTGAACGAATGAAATATGCAAAACAATGATTTACACATTAAGGATCTGACAGTAACTCTGATACGTCTGATGTAACGGTGGAGCGGTTAGTTAAAAAACGCTTTGTTTTAACACAAACTCAAGATCACGTTGTGATCCACTCATCCACGCTCGAAATCTGGTAGTAACAACCAAAAAACATCATTTATAACTAAAAGACATTCGAACAGATATGCAATAAATTATATCACTGTTATTAAAAATCTATATCCTTAGGCAACCCGCTGGATTTATTTCAACACGTCTGTTGTTGGAGCTACACAATCTTTCTCCATTATAAAGTTAATTGCTGTACTATTAAGCATCGAGCATAAATAAACTCATTCCTTCAAATGCATGCACAACTCTCGGAGGAGTAATACCTGTAACGGATGAGATGGTTTGGCAAGATTAATTGGAATCATTGACCAATACAAAAAGAGCTTTTCATTTTTAGCATGTCGCAAGTCGATTCAACAGAAATTTTGCTTAGTCTACCTTAAGGTAATTTTTTGTCTATATTAAAGACAGTTATAGGCTGATTTTTACAACTCCAAACAAAATACCTTATTATTACTTTAGGAATTAAAAATATCTTGTTCCCGTAAGAAACTACATGATATGACTTATTTTAGTCCATATTAGTTGAATGCAATTTTTATCTTGTTTCATATCAAACCGGTAGAATATTATGTCACAAAATTCATACAAAAACAATATTACGCCTGCTCTTTTCCATTTCTGTCGTCTGCTCTGTGTTGAAAGAACAAACGAATTTGAATACGTAGTCGCAGCAAAGAGTCGTCCGACTCTTGTTGAATAAGTAGAACAGAGAGGCGACAGGCAAATGTTTAGTAAATCGGGAAACTTTCGACGAAGCAGGAGCAGGCGGACGGGATTTCAAAAACGTCTGTCGTTGGCCTCTTGTTTGGGTTGTAGGGATCCAAGCAGATAAGTTTCACGTAGGTGTACCTCTGCACACAGTACGACTTGTAGCACGGAGGCATGTACTCGCATTTCTTCTTCGGATACCTGCAAAAAAGTCAAATTTGTACGATAATGATAGTACACAATGCATCTGTAGCATGATAATTATAATATAATTATTTTGCTCAATAACAATTTCATTGTATGCTGTAACAGTTTTTAAAAATTAACTGAGTCAAGGTCAATGCGATATATTGTGTCCCTCTCTTACTTGCAAGTCTCGATGCGCACACTCTGAGGGAAGACATCAGTGTTCAAAACGGCGACCCACTCTCCCTTCCAATTCTTCGCCCATCCTGGTCTCACGTAAGAAACATCCGACTCACAGATGAAGTGACCTTTATGCCTGCATTGTTCAAGAAAACAGGGTGAGTGAGAAAAAAGACGCGTAACCATTAGCTTCATTTTTCATACATTCTGAAAACTTTGGGGTAGAAAAGTAATCAAGTTTCAAGATGATTATTGCAATTATACTATACTGCATATAATACACCGCAGTGTCCTATGTGTGTGGAGGACAATGAGGAGAGAGACATCGGAATTCATTTTTATTATGAGATTTTGGCTGTGCAAATTTTCCGATGACAACGTGGCCTTACCTGTATTTGTGGGTGGCGTTGTCATGACTGATATAATCATGAAGCGAGTAATGATTCATTTCCTCGTACAACGGCTGCAGTTGATTTTGATAGTGTTCTGCAATGTGTGACACTTTGTCCCTGGTAACACGTCAAATATTCAGAGGTACATAAATGTGTTGGACATTTCTTTTTTTTACAAAAGAGTGAGTGCGTGAACTCGCTAAAACAATTATTTTGGGAGGAGGACTGTTTTTTTTTCTCCAAGAAACTTTTGTAAGGTAATAGAATAACATGTTGTAGTATATGTGGTATATACGTTTAGATATAGGTTTATTCATGGGTTCTTTGCCAATGCTGTATTACAGAGTTTTAGTGACTTTGACAGAGGTTAGATCAGTCTGAGGTGAAGTCTCAGAATGCTCGCTGAGAGCGGAGAACATTGAGATAAAGAGTGATTCTTAACAAGACTGGAGACAGTCTGATTGACTACTAATCCATTGCTACCTGCATATGGAATCAACTTAAAATATGACTAATTGACTGTAGATATGTAAATATCCTACACATGTAATTGACAAGGTGGACGTACATTGGGTACTCTTGATCGTACAAGCAGTAATTATCTCCGGAACCTGCGCAGGTAGGCTTGTACTTTGCTCCCGTGTGGTGATGAGGTGGTGGTTGGTGGTGATGGTAGTCATCGTAGTTATTACTTGGAGGATAGTAGTTGTTTTGGTGACTCTGCGGTTGCGGATCTAAGCACAAAAATGACCAGAGGATTGATGTTGTCTGGAGAAAGAAGGGAAACAGATTTGGAAGGTGATTTGATCCAATGTCAGTGAAAATGCACTTACCGCTCTTCTTGTACACTATAACTATACCAGGACTGCCCCTTCCTGTGGGGTCTATCGGGTCGGGCTTTGTAGGCCTTTGACCGGAAATAGGATGAAATCTTTCGCCATCAATTATCTGAATTAAGATGGCTGCAAGGGCTACCGTGACTGCGAACATACTACCGCTTCGACTGGGTAGCAAAGTAGCCTGTGGGAAAAAGTCAAATTTAGTAGTCACATTTTTTCCTATTTTTCCACGAAAAACTCTCCAAATCGTATAGTGACCTTGTGTTCAAAACGCACATAAAAACATGACCACGTCACTACCGTAAATTGCACTTCAGAATGGTAAAAATCGTTTTGCGTGTGTATGCAAACCAATATCGTTATAAGGCACCTGGCAGGTCACGCTTTGCACAACGCTAACACAGAAAAAAGCCAGCGCTATGGGAATCTTGGGAAAATTTAAGTTCTTCTTATTAGTGATTTCCAAGAAGGGATAATACGTATAAATGCAACATTTACTAAGATTTGAGAGCCATGAAATTGATAATTTGATGTGGACACGCAATCTACAATTTAATATTAATATGAAATGAGTGTGTGGGTGCCTCATCGTCAGCAGCAGGTCGCTGGCTGGAAAATGTTTGAAGGGTAAGGTTTTTTTTTGCATAACTCCCAAGCAACTCAGTGGCAGTTACACTCGTGAAAATTACTGTTTTCCATGAAAAAAGAAACTCATACCATTATTGGCAAGAGCACTTTAAAACTAGCATACATGAAATGAACAGACGCTCACGACAACAAAGAAGAAGAATGCATTGCATAATGTTCTCCCCCAAACGCCATGGTCAACCAAGCATTTCATTGCAAACCTACACACTTCTTGGTAATTCATAGGATTTTCCGTGATTGAATTCCTGTAACTAAAACCCTGACATTTCGTGTCGTGAAAAATATCAAGGAATTTTTATCACACAAGGTTTCTTCTCCAGATTTATGACAGGATATGACGTCACATTAATTCGAGGGTGCACACTCACGATGAGTTTAGAGAAACGTCTTTTCTGATGACTCAAATTAATTAGGCTTCATTTTCTCATTGCCACGGTGACGAGAACCAATTGTTCTGCCGTGTTTTCCTCCACAGCTTATGACCACCACGAATTCATTCAACGCTGATGCATTCATAAAAGTTTATTTGGTTTTTTTCATAGCTGTTTTTGCACAAATCAACCAGTGAAATGCACAAAAACTTTATGCTAAAGAATGGTTTCGTGTCAGTTTGTAACTACCACGTTTTATTTTGTCATTTTGTTTGACTGCCACGCATTTCGGTACATGGTACACAGGAGCTCTATCTGACTATGCCCGTGGGTCTTCTAGTTCTTCATTCAAACAATGAAAAGGTAATTAGTCAATAGCCCAAACCAATATTACGCTCGAATGAACTTTTATTAAACTCTGAACACTGGTAAACATTTTTAAACTTACAAGTTCAACGTTCAACCGCTTCGGAGAGAAAAATTATTTTATCTGTACGTGATGTATAACTGGGTAATATTAAGTGACGATTGTATTTCTTGCGAAATTTCCTAATCAGATCTTTGTTATAAGAGTAGCGTGGTTTCCTTTTGACAATTTCTTTCTTGAATTTTCATCAAGCAATTATCTAGGTCAACATTAATCCATCATAATTGCTTTGAGTATGCTGCAAACCGAATAAGCTAGTGTACCAGGCAACTGATTATGAGTAGTAGAAAGTACCCAAAGTTTCTGGAGAAACTTACGTAAATACAGCAACCATGTTTTAATGAAATGACATTTTTCAGGTAAAATGAATTCCTCATGGTTCACCAGTTCCTTGCAGCAATGACTTATCAATGAACAATCCCTGACCGTTTAGGCATATGTATAATACATGAATTTTAGGGTTGTTTATGAGTGACTGTTGTCTCGGCAGAAATAATTCAAACTCAATTTAATATTTAAACTAAGTGTGTACATTTAAAAGATATATTTACTTAAACACTAGTAATAGCGTTGAAATTTTCGTCTTACCATTTTGTAGCCGAAATACAAGAGAACCTGAACAAAAAAAGCTAAATTTTTCCTCCCCAGTCCAACTCTCCGAATTAAGTCAAAATTCAATAAAACCACGCACACAATCAATTTCTTTTACAAACCGTCACTGATAACCACAAAACAAAGCACAAACGCACACCAATAAACACTCAAGAATGAGCTCGTCTCGGCACCAACTTTTTTCTTAGCTTTTTTTCAACTCAATTTTTTTACACTCGAGAAACCGTGCAATATTGGTATAGTAGCACCTCCATTGAGCACACCACCACGTATGATGATCCTCAACTCTCAACTAAAACACAACTCATTATCATCTCCAGTAGGACGGAGCAGGTCAAATGTTTCACTGTGCACAGTGCGCAGTCACAATGTCCATATTATCCAAAAACGCAATGTGAATCTTATCATGGGAATCAAGCTCTCTCTCTCTCTCTCTCGCTCCTCAACAATGCCCAGAGAGAAGTCTTTACAGCAATAGGCAACAATGAAAAATTCCAAGAAACCATTGTAAGCGTCTCTTGCACTCGTAATACAGCGTACATTGTGCAAAAATGGGCCTGCATCCCGTCGTCGTGTGCAGTATGAAGAAAAGCGAAGAAGTTAAGAAGATTGACCAGGGAGAGAAAAACTTTGAACGATAATATAATAAAATACTTATACGCGCTGCATGATAATATGATGATGATGCTATAATGTGCCTACTCATTTGTTCGATGATATGCTCAAGCGTGTGCAATGCCTCATGAGTGAGAACAAAGGAGAGAGAGAAGATGCAACCGTAAAGTAAGAGGGTGTATCTGCGAGCAACAAAGCGGAGATTAAGTTAAGATAATAGGTCTTTATATCTTACGTGTCCTGCCTTAAATTTTTTCAACCTTGTCTCCTCTCTCTGGATCGTATATAAAACGCACAACTGTTTTAGTAAATGCATGACGATGATAATCCATAGATCTGTATATTTTATATTCCACCAATAAAGAGAAAAAGTACAAGCATGCAATAATAAATAATGCAACCTGCAAACATGGGTTCTCCCATAACATTTCATAAACTCGTGTGCACACGTTTTGTTCCAAGTCAAACATAATGTTTTGTTGCTGAAAGTTGGTTTTGAATGAATGGTGTTTCTTGCAATTACTCCAGAAACAGAAAGAGGAAAAGTCGTTTTACTGTGTTAATCTCTGCACTTTGGTAAACGTGAAAAATCAAGGCTTAATGAGGCACATTACCTGTAAATTTTAAAAAAAAACTCAATGCTCCTATTAGCAGCAGTGGGCAAAATTGTAATTGCCATGGGAATAATATGAAAAAGATTGGTATGAATAGCTGTTAATTAACATATTAATTAAGATAGTATGATACCAAGATCGCAACGCGGTCAAAGTGCATAATCAAGTTAGAAACGTGCAACAATTTTTTAAATGTATTACTTCCGATTTAATCAGTCATTCAAATACAATCACATATCTCCGTAGAGAAATGAAATAATATCATATGTAGGTATCAGTTGCAATTGTAACAAAGTATACAAGTCAACAAGTTACAAGCACATTAGCCGTAGTGCCTTCAACGAGCACAATTTGACGACGACTTCAATTTGACAGGTTTCATTAACAAATACAGTATCTGACTTGTGAGTTCTTGAGAGCACTAATGAAAATACATTCTAGGATTTGTACTCCAAATAATTCATTGGTACTATACTTCCCGAAGATGAAACACACTTACGAGACATTTTGCAGCGGGACTACCTTCGACGGAGCAATCGGTTCTCGGCATACCGGACAAGCACCTTCATTTCGCAACCAGTCGATAATGCACTCCCAGCAATACATGTGACCACAAGGCGTCACACTAGAGTAACGTCGTGCTTCCAGACATAAACTACACTTCTTTGTAGGATCCACCTCAGAAACGCTCGAACTGCTCTGCTCATCTCCGTGCTAAAGTTATGCAAATAAAAATCAGTTAAGTATTTTAATTAACGCACCCCAGAAGAGAATAATAAATTTATGCTAAGTAGCTCAGTGTTTCGTGTGAAAAAATAATATATGAATTTTATATTATTCCTCCCTCTTCTAGTTCCTTCATAAATCAATACGATCATGATGTTCCTAACGTACGAGATGCATTTATCTGACAACAGCATCTTTCATTGAGTTTTTTTTTGTTTGTAATTCTCAATGAATCACAAGATTCATAACCAGGTATATGTCATTGGAAGGATGTGGCTATAGTTAAAGAGTAAAACAATAGCTTCAAACTCCTAATAATTGCAAACAAGCACATTCGTTCTATTGATTGGGCAGCAGTACCTACGCATGTATACCATCGTCGAAGAGCAAACAGGTATGCTACAGCGTCCGTCATATACAATGCATGTGCAAGAAGTAGCCGTAGTGGGTGTAGGCGAGAGTTTTTGCAGATAATTAGTAATTGAAGGAAAATGATTTCAGATTTTGGATCAGCGTCCCAACGATCACCATATTTCACGTCTAATGGCTAACGTCGAAAGAAAAGCGTTCAAACTCAGAAATATGATACGACAGCATCTGAGACACGTCAGATAACCCAACATATGATCTATTTGATTTCAACAAACCTACTTCTGCCACACGCCTTACATGCGAGATCATACGTTGTGCCATGCCGTTTGAATTATTTTCTCTCGAAGTAAGGTAACAAACAGCAAAGAAAGTTCAACCCCATTGATAGTTAGCTATAATTTTCCCCCTTTTGCACAAAAATGTAAAGAAAAATATAATAATTAGTCCATACGCTGGTAAAATGCATCGGATCTATCGTTGCACAATTTATCCAAAATACTACTACGCTTTGTAGTTTGGCCATAATATTATTAAATAGTGCACATCATGCACGAGGAAAAAGATTTTTAGTAAAATTTCGATGTTACTTCATGTACCTGGTAAACTATAAGTATGCTGTTTCAGAAAAGGCATAAATCATTCATAATACGCATGTCAACATTAAAACTTCCATGTCGGTCAATTTGATTGTAATTGTTGTACCCTTATGAGAGTTAAGTTTCCTCTTGTGGGCAAATGTCGAAGATACTTTTGACACAAAAATGTTAATTCTAGTCAGTCATCAATTGCTGTATAAATTACTATTTTAAATAATGGCTGAAGATCAGTCCCTATATAATTTCTTTCTCCCGACTAGTGTCATTGAAGGTCTCTTCAAACACCTGCCTACATCAATCCCACCAAAACTTACAAATTTGAACAGAATATCCTGTTCTCCATTCCTTTCTGCTGAATTGGTAAACTAAATATGGACGTCGTTTGTATTTACGCATCACTAAAATCGTTTCACTATCCTTAGCAATCTAAAGAGGTAGTAATGAAGGAATTTGCAGGAAGGAAGCTCCGTTAATCATTGGTATCAATACGCAAAACATCCTCACCTTCATTTTCAGCGATGGTGCTAGTTGATAACTATAACATCGTTTCATCGATGAAGATAAGATGTAATTGAATGAGTCATGTGTGCTGGCAACAGCTAGGTTGAGGAGGCTCATCCACATCAAATACTTAAGGTGTTTCTTGCTAGTGGCATCAGTATTCCCAAAGTAATTACGGATAAGAATCTAAAACGGCAACAAGTTAAAATCAAGTGACCAAGCCTCACACGCAGCTGCTCATCTCAATGGGATTAAGACAATGAGTTCACAAAACGACTCACGTATTGAATTCCGGTGATGCGTTTCGAGAAATGATAAAACCTTCCATACATGTAAAACGCTGCCAAATGAAGCTGCGACAACATTGGCGCAAAACGCTGGCATAAGCTGCCAAACCGAAGAAAGATATTCAAAAGCTCAGTCAGGTACTTTGGAAGCGGCGTGGTTTCAGCTTGGCGATCCTTGAAGTTCTCGATCATTTGAAGAATATAATTCATGAACGGTGTGCCCAGAACTTGAGTAAATATCATCAGTGACATCGCCTACAAGTTAAAAATACAAGAAATAAAAACCTTTCCACAAAAATTGTTAACTCTCTTTCTGGGAGTTGGAAAATTTTACATGCACGTGTGTCTATCTATCGTTCAATTAAATTAACAAATACTTTCTCGTTGATTTTATTAAATTAATAACATCAATCAAAACTTTCCTTCATAAATAATACCTACCTTCTTGGAAGGAATCGATCTACCACTTCTGTCAACTTGAATGACCCCGACGTACTCTTCTCCCAGCGTTTGGTTGTTCATTAAATTCGTGAGCGCGTAGTACACCAGGCTTGATGCGTATTGTGAATAGTCTTGCCATCTCATCCATACCCGCTGTCCTATTGTAAATTAAACAACACAACATCATTACTATAATTTTAACCATATAGTACATGTTTGTCTCAAATGTTTATCGAATCTACAGCGACTGGCCAAAGACATGACGCTAATTAATAGCTCAGTAGATTCGGGAAATCCGTACTAACAGAGTGTTTCTTTAAAAAGTTTTTAAAAAATCCAACGGACAGAACAATGCCGTTCCATAAATATAATTACTGTTCCAAATATAAAACTAAGGCACGAGTTTAGTTATCAAATGTCAAAAGTACAAAAACAAAAATTGATTGAAATCAAGCATGTCGTACCGAAAACTTCAAGAACCATTTCATCAATGTCTTGTTTGAGTTCCTTGATGAATTCATTGTCTCGCTGTGATGCTCGAATTACTTCCGCCGGCCCGGGGGACTTCAGACCCATTATTGAACAGCAACAATACTTTCTGCAACGATCAACAATAATGAAATCAGGAAATGGTTACCGGTTTTGACATCTCACGCCCGCCTACGTCCAACAAAAATTCCTGCTGACAAGCAAGCAATAATCCCATATACACAAAAATTAATGCTACTAAAACGCCAGTACAATAACTCAATGATTGAGGCGTCAACTGATTGATCTATGTTGACCGTCTATCTTTCACAATGATCTCAAGATAAATACGAGTGACGAGCCTCTACAAGTTACATTGTCACAATATTACGATCACGAAAATTTTACCGGTTTGTTGCTTCCAATTGGAAGTCTCAATTTTACTTTGTCTCCAGAAATAATCTCCAGTGTTCCCAGTCACCAGTTGAGAATTGAAGTTGACGTCTTATTAATTCACTGGAATAATTAATGACAACGTTCACAATTATTTTCACACCCGGCAACCAAGTATAAATTGTCCTCACAGCTGAACAAAATCCAACCAAAAATATTTATGGTTCACTTTCACAACAATACAATGTGCTACGCATTCGTTCACTAGCGAGCAGCTGAAGAAGATCCAGCGCTTTCCAACTTCCACACTTTCAACCTATGAAAACACATAGACGAAGAATATCATTCTGAGTATCACGTTATACACATTAATGTAGCAACAAGCAACAAAGTTTACGAAAACGTTACATCGATGTGCTGCCTCAGCATTGCATGATTTTTTACTTCGTCTATTCATCACTCATGGTTACCAGATGCAGGTTTTAGAGTTCGGTTCGCGTCATTTAACAGACCACAAACTTAGACCGTATTCGATTACAGATGTTGATTGATTGACATAAAATGGTCATAATTTATAAAAATTAAGTTCGATGTGCCAGACCGGCTAGACATTTATCAAAAACTTTATAATTGCTCAGTCAGGTAATGCTCGGGGAGTGTGTAATTTTGCTTCGATCATCAACTGGTAGTTTTTACGTTGATGTCAATCCAATTTTTATTGTACATTAAATCGTAACGACATTTTGTAGTGACACTTTGACACAATAAGTGACGAGTTTTCACAGAATCAGAGAGGGAGATAACGTGCTCTCTAATTTAATTCATTATTCACTTATAACCAGTCATGTCATAATTACCCTTGATTTTCTCTACGATATTATTGGATGTGCAGATCGGAATAATTTGTACTGTCTTGTTTCGTACACCATAATTATTATGTAGGATCGTTATCCACTTCCCACCGTGACCATGACTAATTAAGGTAGAGAAGCAGGAGGTGGGAGGATGAGGAACATAGATGACTCATAATTGATAATACACTTTGTTTGCACAAGTGCGTCTTCTGTGGTTTATATTACTATAGTTCGTGGCATTAATCATGGATAACCACGAATCCCTTCTCAAGATTACATTCAGCTTGCTAGTAAAAAGGCAAAATATGACGTTTGAGTATTTGGTGATGGTGTGTCTGAGCAATGGGTTCAAACGTGACTTGGAATAAACTACTGACATTGAGCCAGAGTTTATGGGAGACCGCAAGAAATATCCAAAGGATTGGAAAGCTCGTAGACTTTGAATATGATGTCGTTTCGATTGTTAAACACAGGCTCGAGAATTAGTTCGAACAGCGTTTCAGGTTTACATCGTTGTATCTACTAAACGGTTTATTTTTTAAAATCTGACTTAATTACTTTGCCGGGAATGAAAGTTTGTCTGCTGACGTTAATAACTCAACTAGAGGTGCTCCTGCAGTTCATATTCAAAATGCGCTATTTGGCAATAATAAAAATAATTATTTTGAGATAAAATTTAAATGTTAGCGCAAGCAAGATTTAAATTAGTTGAATTTTCAGTTCACCTACGTTAGAACGCTAGACTTGGAATATGATGACCGTTTTCATTCTCTAACGTCACAATTTCGAGAGCTGATTCTTTCAGTCTTCCCGCTAAACTTTGTTTGCAAGATTTTATCTTGATACCTTGTGCCTGCAGTCAGACCTCGTGATCTTTGAAGTTGAGCCCTGAATCACGTTCCCAACGAATTGAATTGATGTGGTTTGGATGGGAAGCGTGAAAACGTGACTAAATGGAGTGAAACACATAATTTATGCTTTTCTCAGCACTTTTGTTTCTCCGGAAGTTGACGCGAAACATGTACTTTCTCAAGTTATCTGCTCACATGATTCACAATTCACAAGATTTAGGAAAAAGAACGCCTTAAATTACTCCCAGAAATTTTACGCTACACTAGTTGATCCCATTTTCTAGTCATGCCAAATTTGTGACGAGGATTGATTGAACTTTGAATTCCTGTAAATATAAATTTGGGTTTTGTATACCTTAATAACTTATTAAATTACGTAGGTTGGTTGGTACTTGCATATGGGCCAGTGTCGTGCTTATTAATTTTGTCTGAAGTTGTCTCAGCACTCAGTGGAGTCGATTTATTCGGTAATATTATGTAGGTATGCATTTTGCAGTTATTAATGGAGAAAATTCGGATGCTTTATTATATCTTACAAAATTGACTACCTTCAACTTTTTACTTAAAAAGAAGCTTTATAAATCAACGCTCAGAAAGCATGCTGGTCACAAAATAAGCAAATCATCAGTTTAACCTTATCCGTCCTGTAATTGCCGGCAAATGGATAAACTTGATTTCTTTTCTCTCATGTTCATAATATAACTGTTTGACTAAACGAATGCATCTACATAGCCATTGTGATACGAATTGGTGAATTGATTGTGAAAGGAAATACATTCTCCTTCTGTAATATGTCGGCCTCAAACATTCTGAATCAAAGACTTTGACTACTCTAAGACACGAAGCTGAGCTGAAGGAATCCCATTGCATTATGATGATAATGAGTGAATATGAGTAGCCTTTTTTGCTGTACCGCAAGAATAATAGATAATGCATATTATGTAACAGTCCGCTATAAAATAAATGCGAACGTTCTTCTCGTATTGTACGAATGGAATTCATTGAATTAGATTACACAACAATTGCCAAGTGTAAACGAAAGACCACGACTGATTACCATCCACCAACGCAGCAGAATCACAGGAAGCGTGCCAAAACCCACACACACGCACACATACCATGGAATAGCTGTAAAATAATATGCGAACCTAGTCGGGGGTAAAAGTTGTGCTACATTGGCTTTGTTCACATCAAAGGATGCCAGCGAAGCAAACCTTCCTTCAACTCATCATTTAAGTTGCTTAAGTATTTACTACCCACTCTAAAATGTTAATAAGTACGTAAGAAGAATTAATATGGTAAAATACCCGAGAGAGATTTTCAGGTTTGCTTGCGAGTTGTAACACTCCCAGATTAAAACAATGAACAATACGAGCGATTACAGAGCTGCTCATGCCGAAGCCAAATTTTTTAAAGGGTGTGTGAGAGCGTTCGCATAAAATCGCATATTATACTGTTTCATAAGGCACGGTACTTCTTTCAAACAATCTTGTGAGTACAAGCGAGGCAGAATTATGTTCAGAGGTTGTACCGTTTGAAGTTTCGAACAGCGTTTATATGCAAAATTATACAACATTTATGCAACTTACAGCAAGCCTTTCAGTTGTTCAATGCATAATTTCGTGCGTGTTTGAATCATTCGGTTTTCTCCAAACGGGTCCACCAGAATTTCTAAAGATGCACTCAAGTAAAAATTGAGAATATTTTTTTGTATGCAATCAAACTTGGTCGCAGCAAAAAGGCAACCTATTACTTTCACAATGAACATTTTCAACCTACGCTTTACACATTCATTGTAACATAACAATAATATAGAACACTAAATTGTTAACTAGTTGCGATACTGCTACGTCTTTTTGTTTGCCGACTTATGTGTGTGTCATATATATAATGCATATTATTTATGCTTCATTTATACATGACCTGACTCATTCATTGACGCGTGTTTGAATATATCCGTTCACTTTAAGTGCGAGATGTATTGCACCAGTTTAGGTCACTACTGAAATGACAAAGCGAATGTCATCATACTACGCGTAGGCAATAATTAGTGATGTTCCACAATTAGAAATTTTCCAATGAATTGCCTGTATTTATATGGCAATAAAATACATCTTGCCACGTGGAGATCAACACCAGTCGCAACCAAATTTAGACTAACTTCATTCTTTTGACATCAGAATTTGACGGGAACAAAAAACGGATATTATTCATAGGAATTGTATGAACACTGCGTTAAAAAAATAATGCTGCAGTGAGTACAAAATTACACATTTGTCAGAATCTGGCAGAATCGCTGTGTCAAACGCTCGCCACCATGTATTTTTTTAAAAGAATACTCAACGTCATAACCGTCAGGGCATGGTGTGTCACCAGGGTCAGAATGGCCAGAAGATATTAACCAATTCTAAGTCGAGGTCAGGTTTACAACGGACCGTAAGTTCATGACTAAACCGTACCAAAGGGGCCTTTCTTGACAACGCGCATCATTTTCGACACGAATAATGAATAATGCAGAAATATGACTAAGTATGATTGTCACCAATTACAAAAAACAATACTGTAGTCATAGCTCAGTGCACAGTCATCATCCAGCACACATTACTTATATGCATTACGTATTCGTGTCGTGACTATAAGGGAAATCTGCCAAGAAATTCAGTAATCCGACCGTGAGTCATACACCACCCCACACCACGCTATACATTTTGCACAATATGATGATCATATCTTACTGTCAAATCATATCATGCATGAATGCCTGAGCAACAGGTCCATCAATGCACATTCTCCTCACCCCTCAAACCTCCTTACCTGAATCGGCATTTTTTACATTCACCATTCACAATCCGTGGTGAAACATTAAAAGCACATAAAGTGCAAAGGGAAATAGCGCAATCCCAAATACTTCGTTCTACAATAGAAGAAGAGGCCATAGTTTTTAAGGGACCGGATTACCATTCAACTCATAACCTTAGCATTTCATAACAGGTTTCCCTCGTCAAAGCCATAATCTCCAGAGAGCATTTACGCAAAATATTTACGAGAGCATACAAACTGTCGAAGTAAAATCCCTCGGGTAGTCTATGCAAGCCACTCTACCGCTGAACACATCGGGATTTTCATGACGAGCTCTGGCACCGACCGACCAACACGGTTCGTGTTCGAAGTGAACCCAAAACTTACATCTTACGAATGAATGGGGGAGTTTCGCCGAAAACTGTCAGAGGCTCCCGTGTACATTTGCTCTTGTAGAAATGGACACCTTCGTGAGGAGAGTGCTTTCTCTCATGCACACGCATCCACACACCATGCCAGCGATTTTTATTTGTAAAATAGTGTTTCCTTCTACACACTTCCCTGTAATGTTGTTGGCCCACGTAGAACTTAAATGTTTTACCATTTTCCTTCAGCTTTTCTCTCACCGGGTGTGTATGTGTGTCAAACCATGATCTTTTACTATCTTCTGCACACTCCACAATATACATTCCATTTTTTTTACTACATTTTCCCTCATCTACACACAGAGCAGCTCGGGTAGTGCATTAGAGTGTTAAAAAATACGCCCAGTATTGCATTCCATTGTGGAGGTGACGACCAAACCAGGGAGAGAGTAAAGTGATAAAAACTGAGCTGAAGAGGTAGACTGTGAATGCACACATATTACTCTAACACAACTCTCTGCACTAACTGCAACTCTACATACATTTCAGTTTGTTTTACACTCCTCTCAGACATTACGGTAAGATGCTGGCGATGAGTATAGTTCTAACAAAAAGCATCGGCAAATCGTAGGAGAGGATACTCTCTAAAAAAAACTGTACACTCTCAGAACAACGCTGTTGCTCCGAGAGAGTCTCGTAGAGATTGTGAATGATGATGATGACTTGGCTTCGCGATGCCTACAGCTTTTTTTTCCTCTTCTAAAGTCGACACACGTAGAGGAAAGGAAAACTACTCTCAAACTGTTACATCTAGACATACGCGAGTGTATCGCGTTTGTTTGTGTGTAAAGAGACTACATTTGGAAGGCATGCATCTTCCCCACTTTGGTATCATCATCACGACAAAACCCGTGATGATGAGAGGCTAACAAACAGTAAAAGAGACTCTCTGTGCATGTGTGGTCATACAGAGTCTCTCTATGTTTGTCTGTCTATTGAGAGTTGGTGTGTGGTGAGCTCTCTCTCGTTGAAGTGACGCGTAAGCGCTTGCGGAAATGATGAAAAAACAACTGACATCGCCCAGTCAATTCACTTGTGTGCTTAAACCAGAGCACAGTTTTTAGTAGACTAAAAAAAACTATTTTTCCCGTGTCGTCGACAGAGTGTCGTACACACATAACATCACATCATAATATATAGACACACACAGAGAGTAACTCTGAAAAAAAAACGTCGGAGAGAGAGAGAGGGCAAACACTAAATAGGAAAATATTTATATTATTTTTCTTCGGTTTTTTTGATATGTATCATAACCACGTCGACGAGGACTACGATTACACTGTTGTCGTGAGCCAGACATTATTACAGAGGAAAGGAGCTAGCGTCAAATATCTCTCTGTGTGAAGAAGGATACGATACGGTGAAAATATAGCAATAATATTTCAATAAAAATAGTGAACGAAATTCTTCTTTAGTGTAGTAGCAACGGTGTGTGTATCAACATTTTTTTTGGAGCAACCCAACGCACACCAGAGACCATCACATTATAGAATCCGTAAGCTTGAGGACACGAGTGCTCTTTTTTTTTGGTTACAATAGAAATTAGTATGCACAATGATTGAGTTTAATCGATGACGGCAAAAAGAAAACAAGGCTCCAGGAAAAAAGTGAGGAAAAGAGGAATGTGTTGTGGTAGTGTAACAAGGAGGTACAATCTCTTGGGATTATGAGAATATATTTTAGACGGTAATGTTTGATAGGTATTGATTATGTGAAAACTCCTGGTTTCCCTTCTTTTTTTCGGTGGAATAAAGTGTGTCGAAATCCGTATCTACTGGTGGTTGTTGTGTCCCGAGGCTAGTAAGTGTAATAGGATTGGGTGAAGTGATTTTGTCGGATGAGCCCTTAGAGATAACCTTTAGTTATATTTGTATCAATAATATTTCCGGTGATGATGATGACCACAAAGATTAGCTCTGATTGTATGTCCTCCCATTAAAAATTCCTCTCACGCGAGTCACTGTATGACTGGGAATGGTAATGTGAACTGTTTGTATATTTTGGCAGAGTAGGAATTCAGAATTGGAAGTTGTGCTCTAGTGCGACGAGATTAGCATGTGTAACTGTCAACTCCTCACTGGTAGATTGTAGATAGCTGATTGTTGGTTGTGTTCGTGGCTCTGTGTGAGGTATGGAAAATTACGGCTTGTGTGGATAAACATGCCAAAATGTTGTCATCAGATATTAAGGCAAATTAGGGAGAGAGGACCAGAGAGAGATTTATAAGCGACAAGGAGCAAGCTGTGTGGTTGGAGGCAGTTGTACTATTACAACTAGTTGTACTTGTGTTTTATTTCGGGTGACCGACAACAGCGAACCTGATGACAGATAGAGTGATATGATTATCATTATCTTTGACATATTAGTCCAGTCCAATGTTCTCTTGTTTAGATACAAGGAGACTTTGGTGAGAGAAATTTTGGTGATAGACAGCCGACAGAAGCCAAGAGCCAAGTAATTGGTAATGGATATAGAGTCATCATCATCACGTCAGTCGATGAACATCCTCTCATTTTTTTTTGTTTTATCGATATACCGCATTTGATGGAGAGAGCAACCCAAAAGTAGCATCAGCAATTGACATTTTATACTGAGCTTTTTTTTCTTACCACAGACAGCAGAGTTGGCTCCGTTGGCATGCATCAATTAGTTGTGCATAATACCGTTATTACTCAACGAGAAGGAACATAATCTCAATTGTGGACGGAGGAAATGAGTGTATCACATGAATGACATAAACGTCAAAAGTGACTGAGACAAGTTGCATTACGAGGCAGATAGGCAATAATGGTTCAGTCTTGTTGGTATTCGAGTGCGGTGGTGGTGGTAAATGGGTGTACACATAATAATAATAATAATATCGTTTAGGGGAAATGAGTTGACTCTGCCTTTTTGAGAACTATTTTCTGTATCTATCGCTATTTGTATAGTGTAGAGAGTAGAAGTTGAGGAGCCTCCGGTGCTGTCACTTTTGACGCTTATTTCTTCACTGAGAGAACACTCATCGGTTTCGTGAGGATTGAGATCAAGTGTAGTTATTAGTCAGTCATTGATTAGTCATTAATACGCATGTAACAGAAAGTACAAACGAGGCTGCTCGGTAGTGTAATTTGTAATTGTTATCTTGCTCGATTTGTGTTTTTAGGGCGGAACGGCCGAGGCTAGAGGAAACTACTACTACAGTAACTAGATATTTCGCATTCACAGTGTTGTCGGGTGAGGGAAATTGTGGTATTATTGAGCAATCTTCACCAAATTTCGTAAGTCAGGTAAATGTTTGTTTGAAGGAAGTTCAGTAAAGTGCATAATTTTGGTTGTAGGTGACAGGAGGAAGAGGAAAGTCATTCATTTCATGACGGTTTTGATGACAGACACGGTAGAGTTGAAACTAGTTGAGGGCCTCTCTCAATCTCTAATCTCGGTCATTAGCAAATTTTTGTTTGCACAGCTAGACAATTCTAAACGTCATCTGGTTTTGTTACGAAACGTTGAATGTGGGCTCGTCTGTGTTTGAATGTTTCAACGTTTTTTGAAAGTGTACAAGGTACCTCATTAATTACAAGTTAGACACTTGCAGAGTATTATAGAATACTTTAAAGGATTTCCGAGCATCTATCTTGCTGATGCTGCATCAACAATTGTTATATTGTTGTCAGTTATCAATTTATTAAGTTATGCAATGTATGTCGTTTGATAGCTAGGCAGGGAATATCTAATGAACTTGAGCCGATGCGTGCTAGTCAATAAGAAATTGTCGTCATACAATTTGTTGATGTGCATAAATACATACCTATGTGGAAAAATACAAATGTTCTTCTATGTTAATTTCGGATTGTTGATTTTATTATTTCAGACCGAAGCCTTTATATCCGCAGCACCGCACAAAGTTGACTCCATTACTCGAAGTGGATACTTATTTAGGGAGCTGAGACAATGCTCTGCTGTAATCAGTGACTGCCAACTGCAATCAATCGGCTAGACTAATTGTAGACTTCAGTTTGTGACGGTACACACACTTGTATAAATAGCTGACTTTGACTAACGTTTCCCTTTTCAACTTTTGTGTCAGTGTTAATATAGTTCTGTGTACACCCGAGTTCAGTTGTCGGTGGTCGTGAAAAGTTAAGGAGTGTTATTCTTAATTGTTGGGTGTAGTGACACAGGTTCTCTCTGATTACTGACTGCACTACTGCCAGAGTTTTGACGTTGTATACATAACACAAAAATACTCACAGGTATTATTTATAGCTAAAGAACGTGATACAATTGTTAATGAGAATTGTTGCAAAATCTTCATTGCTTCAAGTGATGCGAGTGTAAAACAAAGGTTTCTGGATGAAACAGAACTGAAAACGTAAGTTAATATGTAAAATAGCGATTTTTATGTATATTGATTCAGCAGTAGATTGTAGGTAAACTTAGGTATTTATAACCAATTATTTTTTTATAAACGTTTTACGCATTTCGGGGTTACTTCTAAATCCAAGTAATAATGAAGGGTGTAATATCAGAATCAGTATCATATCACTTCTAGTAATCATTATTTATGCAATTAGTTGCTGGTTGAAGTGGCAGTAGAACACTTCCTCTTGCGTATTCAAGCAAAAGAAAATTGAAGTGAAGTTTGATGTATAATTCACATTTGGACTTTCCCCGTTGATGGATGAAATTATGAAAATATTGATTATTGATGAAAATGCGAATTTGTATAACTCGTAGGTTTTAGAGTCAGCAGCGTGACATTTCTTGAAATTTACCGAAGCCAAGTTTACGTCGTACGAGCTCCTATTGACATTTTAGATATTACATAAAGAGTTAAATTAAACTTGCAGCATGTGTTGCTTACTGGTTTGTTGTATTCGGCTTCCAGGAGCAGTTTACCGCCATGAGGGACCTGTATATGAAGAATGGCCAGGGTTTCGTCTTAGTTTACTCTATAACAGCCCAGTCAACGTTTAACGATCTTCAAGACCTTAGAGAGCAGATTCTTAGGGTGAAAGTAAGCAACCTGACACTTGAGAATGACTGAGCGAAATCCGTAACGCATATTATACGTATAAATTTGAGCTTACATGATGTTCTTTTGGTTCCAGGATACGGACAATGTCCCTATGGTTCTAGTGGGCAATAAATGTGATCTTGAAGATGAGCGTGTTGTTGGAAAAGATCAGGGGTCTAATTTAGCTCATTCATTTGGTTGCACCTTTCTAGAAACATCCGCCAAAGCAAAGATCAATGTTAATGATGTAAGTCTCTTTGAGTGAAATCAAACACAATTCATGCTGCAATTTTGGCTTCAAGTGCTGACGATTTTGAATGTCATTGCAGATATTCTACGATTTAGTCCAACAAATTAACAAGGTATCACCAGTGGGGAAACCGAGCAAGAACAAGAAAAGGGGGCCATGTACTCTTCTGTAAAGACTGAATTCACTACAACTACCAAACTATTCACTATAGTAACAATGAAAGAGACTTTAGTGAAATAATCTAAGGGATACCGTGCTGGATGCCCCAAAAATGTATAATGTAGTAGTTGTGTGGAGGAGCTGTTATCTAAATGAGAATAATTACTTTCATCTGACAAAAAAATCTGTGGAATCAAATGAGTTCTTGTGACGAAGCCAGGGGAAATCTTCAGTCTTTACCTCAAATCGTACATGTGTTTTCGTGTGTGTGTGTTTCCAAATTTCGAGTTAACACTAGTTCTAAAGACGAACCAACTACTACTTGGATGGTCGTTCCTGTTGGCTGTAATGCACGTGCACAAAATACATATATATCATTATCCTAAGAATTCCTCATCTTTTGTTTTTAAACGGACTTAAACGGCACTTACAAATGTATGCACTTCCTACTTTACCTGTTTACAATCAATTATTCGACAATGAATTCTCGTTTGCACAAACTACATTTCCTGCTGATTACAAAGCAAGAGTGCAAACACACCTGATGCTCACCAATCTCCCAATTCGATTGAGGATTCTAGAGAATCTTAGTGAGATAAAATTTCCCTCTAGTGTAATATGACATAAACTGTGTTCGTTGTTGTAATTGATGTAAATTATTGCTGTTAAAGTTATGAGAGAAAGAATCCCGAATGGGTTTGTTAAAGCAGGGCGGATTGACGTTTTTCATCCAAATTATTATTTCTATCTTCGCATAAAATATAGCGATGATGATGGATATACGAATCCAGTATCCTACTCTGAATATGTCATTCAATGTATTATTATTGTCGCCTAGAGAAAAAAAATGCCATGATATCATTAGTTGTGCTTGTTGACGTAATATATTGAGCTAATGGAAAGCTCCTGGTTCTACATACAAATCCAATGATTATGAAAACACTAATCCTGTCCTATCGTACATATATAGTGTTTCCGGCAATCCAACATATAAACTATACTGATAAGAAAGTTTTGTGATCAATATAGACGTTGACATACATAAACATAAATTATAAGTACATAAATATTGATGTAATATGTAATTTAGGGATGTCATCAAAACATTATACCTGTGTGCGTAATATATTTAAATTATACTCAAGAAACTTGATTTATATAATGTCAGGTATTTGTTGTGTAGGAAGCAAAAGCTGATACGAATTCCTGAAAGCTTAAAGCTAGTCTGGGTTATGTTTCTTTCTTAATTACGCTAATGAATCTTTTTATGCTTGAAAATCCTTATTTTTGACATTGTTGAAGTTTACGTTTTCCTGCTATCTCTATCGAAATTCAGGTCTTCATGTGAGACGCTAGTAGAAGTTTCAAGACATGTATTGCTGGCATTATTATTATAGTGACGATAGGCACAGATTATAACAGATGAGCTGGAAAAGGAACCCATACTCTTTCGCCTTTGTATCAGTATAAACATACATTGTAAGCAAGATTCCATTTTGATTCAGCAATGAAAAGCACTTGTTTATAACGCTTAAATTAATGTATGATGATGATGGTGAAACAAGCTAATACATGTCCCTCGTTTTTTGGTCATCTGTGACATACACACTCTCGACTGCTGCTGGTCAAGCGTGTGCTTCACATTGCGCTTCCATTCATTGAGATACGTATACCCCAAAATTATTGTGTAAGTAGTATTTTATTATATTATATATATCATTTACGTTGACAAATTTGTTGACTCCAAACCACTTCAGATTATATGTACCATCCACTCCAACAACAAATCCTTTATTACGTTGGACTACAGTTTGGTTGGACGTTATTTTTTAGCATCTTAAACATCCTCATGATCAAGTATATGTGTAATCTAATTGGGTAACAAGCTTATGAATAAAATCAAAGTATCATTGTGCTACTCTCTGTTAAATAATCCTGATACAAAAACAGTTACGAATCTTGCATAGATGGTACACTGATATGTGATGCATCGTCAGTTTTCAATACATCAATATCAATTTGGTGTAGTAGGTATGGGTCACTGAAGGTCTTTGACTCTTTGGTTTATCATCTGGCGAAATTACATGTTGTATTCAATCGCTTTCAAACTCCTGTTGCACACTGCATTCTCGAGATGTAGCACAAACTTAGCCAGAAAACACGCAAGCTTGTCATCATTTGCTGTGCTTGAATGGACACGACATGGAAAATGTCATTTCTGCTCATTTGCCTGTCTATTTTCTCAGAATTGCTCTCTGCGCAAGATGGAGTACGGAATTCTACTTCTTATGACTGTTCACTGCGTATCACAGCGTGGAAAATAACTTTTGACAGCGCAGATCTTAAATTGTTGCATGGTTGACATTTATGTTCCACACAGACCACACACACTCGAACGCCTCAGCCATACTGCATAACTACATTCCGCCCAAAGCGTAATATTCAATTTTTGATAAAAACATACATACCATTACAAAAGAGTTAATGTAAGCTGCATTGCCTGCATTCCATATAATGACACACATTTCAGAGCAAATGACGGAAACATTCAATTCTAAACAAGAATTCCTGCTTTCATTCTCTTCTATGTGTCACAAATTTGGAAATTGACTCTTGAAATACGAATTGCTGCTGTCATCTGACAATAACTGTGACACGCCATCCGTTACTCGCGAGTACACAATCCGAAATGAGTTTAAAAAAGAGAAATAATATTGAATGGTGCAACAAGAATCATGGTCAAGGTGTATTTTTGCTTCAGGAAGTGCATAGGTGTTGCATAATAATCAATGCTGGTTGAAACACTATGTAGGTACTGGTTAGATGCAAGAATACATATAAAGGCAACGGAACACGTATTCCATTCAGGGAGTTAAATACGGCAATCATAAAAAATCATCATCACCAGCGCGAATCGTTTTGGGCGACCGTTAACCATAATTATGCGAATTAGCCTTTTGTTATGCAAATTTGCCTTTTGTTAATGGTCGCCCAAAACGTTGGCGCCGGTGATGATCATTATGATGATCTTTTATGATAGACGTATTTAACTCCTTGAATCGAATGTGTGCAACGGATTTCAAGTTATTTTCGTCAAACAAAACCTTTGACCCTCCAGGTCAAAAAAAAAGTATTCCACGATCCTTCAAATTAGCTTCTCGATACGTTGCCTCTGTCTCCATTTGCCGAATTTCATACACAAATATAGATATCACAAGCTTTGATCATACCGAAAGGTTACGTTCATACGTGATTTAAATAGTTGGTTCACTATAGTCTAATGGAGTTGCTTCCGCCTTACTTTCATTTAGTATATTGCCAGCATGACGATGTCGCAGTATTAAAATTTTATTATATTTACTCGTCCTGATTTTGTGGTTCAATGTGTGATCATTACACCAGTACAACAAGAAAAAAGTTCTTATAAAAATCATTATCCCTAATTTTATATCGATGGCTGAGTGGCTAAATGAATGTGACATAAGCTATGCGGTTTACATATCCACAATGATTGAAAGAAAATTCGAGTGAAAGATAACGATAAATCAAATTTTCAGTAGTACTCTTATGCATATCGACAAATGTTGCACATCATGTTTTCGGGTTTCATTTCTTTGCAAACTAAATGTCGATCAGATTTGTGCTTACTTCACGGAAAATTAGTGCATTATCTGAGTTGGCTTTTTCACGGGTTTGTCTTAAAGGTTGACATTTGGATGCTGCCAGTTAGAAAGAAGTTGTAAAAGCAGCACTGCAGTGCGCGTCGTTTAACTTGTCTTTGATTGTGTTTGATTTTTGAAAAAATCAATTTTCTACAAGTAATTGTGGTTGTGGATCAGTCTCTAACTAAAGGATCTCGAATGTGAGACTAGTTCATTTTGGACACTAAAAAACCACAAAAATGTATCCCGTGATAGGTTTTGTTCTCTCGCTACCGATTTGGATGTCCTTGACATCAGTTCAGGCGTACGATATGACGGTGAATACCGACAAAGACATAACTATGTGGAAGTTTAATGGGTCGTATATTTACTCCAAGTCGATGTCCACCGTAGCAGCTCTCTTACCAAGCCCGTTGCTGCGTGCTTCGGAAGCGGAAGGCATCCAAAAAGTTGGCTTATGGCTGGCGAGATACAGTGACCCAGAAGCCGACAACTTTCTCAACATGAAATACTTGCTGAAACATCAGCTTTTTTCTCAAGCATGGATTCACTTCATTGCCTCTCCAACCGTACCTCTCATTGTGAAGACTAATGACAATTTAGAAGTGGGGCGGTTTTGGTCCGACGGGAGACACTGGTGTGATGCTGTTGTGAGCATTAATCTGCGTAATACGGTAAAAGGAATACGTCAAGTTTTGCAGAGGTGCAAACATGGAAGAATACCATGATATATAATTATAAAGTTTCCTCGACGGCATTTTTTCAGATAAGCATTGACGTATTTACATCGAATCCCGGAGAATTTGCCTTGATCGACAAGATTTCAATGGGCATCATGTCGAACATCACACAGCTCCGTGGTAAAAAATTAAACTCATGCCTCACTTCCCCGACAACTGCAGAGGTTACCACTGATGAGGACATGATGGCTCCGGACATGATTCCAAAGCCCCCTATGAGTACTGGAAACCAAACTGCACTGCCTCCTGACTTTACTCCGAAGCCACCATCTACTCAGCATTATCGCATAACAACATCCCCACCTCCACCAGATATGGTTTGGAAGCAAATGATGAATGGATCAATGTCCGCGCTGCCTCCAAATTTTGATACACGCACCATTACCAACAACGGAACAGACTTTGTGACAACGGATACCAATGGCTCGTCGGAGGTAAAATGTGGTTGCTCTTGTAGCTGCACCAGAGTAAAAGGGACGAAAATTCCAACCTCTGGAACAACGACTTCGAATACTGGCTAGCGACGCATATGTACCTTCACCTTATATGACGTAAGATAATGGCTAGTTTTGTACACAATATCACTCGGTCTCGGTGGCTACATTGGGTTTGAAGAAAATTAAAAGCAGTGCTAATTGTTGTAGAAATGTATATATGTGTTTGGATGTTTTTATTGGATTGTAAACATTATGAACGTTAGATTGAGTCAATAAACTTATGACATTTAATTGGTAGCCAAATTGTCCTCAACATGATTCACTAAACTAAAGTAGCATTAATTGCGTATCATGTAGACGTGTGCACCGAGACTCGGAAAATCGAGAATCTCGGTCTCGTCTCGTTCTCGGTACGAGAACGAGACGAGAGCGAG
>JAHZMW010003174.1:0-14751 GCA_027743745.1 Alloscopus bannaensis
ATAAGACACGGAGCTAGTTCGGAGGCGAAAATAAGAGAGATGCGATCTGTGAAGTGAGCGAAGATTTGTGATGTGATTATTTTTGGGAGAGAGATGCATTATTGAGTGTATTTCACATGAGAAAGAGCCAGGAGACGGGGCTTGAAACTCTTCAATACTTGGAAAGATGGGATGTGGTTTGAGGGGTTTCGAGACAGCCGGGAAATGGTTATTGGGAGTTACGCGAGTTAACTATGATGAAACATTATATTTTAGCGTGCTTTACTACTAATGATTAAAACACTCCTGCTGCTGCCATCGTGCTTCATGAAAAAGAGTTCATGGGAGGAACTTGTTTAACAAAAGTTGAAGATTTGAAATGGTAGCTCATAGAGTGTGCCCACAATTCTGTGAATGAGTGAACTAATAATTAAACTGCATTGTTTGTCATGTCATTTAAAAACGACGTGAGAATAATTTTGATTTGTTCTAATCAAAGCATGGTGAGGTGACCCTGTATCTCAGCTAATATTAGGGTTGACAAATGAAATTTGAACACGTTTGTTGACGGGGATGTAAATTACAATTAGTCACTATCGACAGCAATTACATGCGTTGAATTTTCTTTCTTACAAGTCTTACTACAATTGTTGGTGCTCAATGGACGGAGGCAAGATTTTCCAGCCCAGCAGCACGAACTCGCACATTTCAGGATATTGCGACACGGCGGCCTCAAGCAGAGCTGGGAAAAATGCTCCAAGTTGATGAAAGGGAATTTTGCACAGGTAGTCCACTTCGCGCTTCGGTTAGTGAAGTGTTGGGTAATCTTTAAAATATTGTCAATTTCATACCAGTCATCATTATATCTCTGTCCCATTCTTTCATTTTTCTGATTTAAAAAATGTGACGCTTTTAATGCGCTAATTTATATACGTTAATTCCACACCAACGTGAAATCCAGTTAACTGTCTTCGAACGCATCTTAGAATGAAATTGGAAACAGCGATATCCACTTGCCTTTGGAGCATACTAACATCTTAAAGACTTGAGCATGCTCTGCTCAAATTAAAAAGTTGGAAAGTATGAAGAACTCTAGAACAAAAGTCTGATTTTTCTTCGAGTTTAAACAGTATCAGTTCCGAACAATGGGTACACGCTAATCTATGTTAAGGGAGGGGTGAGGTGTGGTAATAGTTATTATAAAAACGGAGGGAAGGAGAAGGGAAATATGAGACCAAGAGTCGCAAATTGGTAGATTCATTATGCCCCAATTGAGAACTACAAGTTTTACACTAGCCTACTCGGTTGCTCACCTCTGCACGCCATTGGTACCACACTTTAGTAGACGGCAAGTAATGTTCACATTTCTCTATCTATCTACCTTTGGAAAACATGTCCAAACGGAGTGCACCTCATCATTGTACGTATCAAATGAAATCCTGCTCATGTCGCCGGATTCTGTGGGATCTCAGTCAACTCACTCTCTGCAGCATTGCATTACATGACTTGGGTAATACCCCTTCACTCCACTCGCCAAAAAACGAGTATTGTTTAGTAGAGCTGAAGTCAAAAAAGTTGAGGCATGTATTTACAATGCACATTGCTTGTACGTCATTTGTACACGGGGACAGAGGAAACTGTACAGCATTGCATGATATCCTTAAGATCGCAGGAAGGTTACGAAGCCGGAGGAGAGAGAGCGAATATTACGCGAGCGGAGTCGAGAGTAGTGGCCCAACCAATTCCTGCCGTTGTACAAGAAGTTACATACCTTTTCTCATAATTTCTCGCATGTCGCTCACTACTCACTTTTCTTCGCGTATTTAACACAGGGAGAAGAACAAGGCATTTTGTATATCACTAACTGCTTATATTTGTGAATGCTGAAAATGTTGGATGGAAGATTTAGAGTTTGGAATGGAGAGAGGAGGTAATTCTTGCTACACTCCAAGACAGTCCGTACGGAAACGTAAAAGCCCGTAGAAAAAAAGAAGAGAGCGACGAGCTGCTACTGCTACAACTTTTCTACTTTATATTACTGAAGACAGGAGAACTATTAGAATAAAAAACACCACAACAACAACTAACCGTTAATAAAGATAGAAAACAGACACTGATTTCCTTTAAATAAAAAACAACCATCACAAGCCAGACACACTGTGGTGCACAAAGAAACGGTTTCAAAATTAGTGGACACATTAGTAAAATTTCTGTTTTAGTTTCCTTTGTTTTGTTTTCGTTCACTCGGAAATGTCCGTGCTAGTTGGTGAGGATGATGTTAATGACAAACTAAGAAGCAGTTACTCATCAGAGGATGCCATGTCTTTCCTATTCAATGCAGGAAATGGAGAGATTCAATGGTGCTTCTCACAGGTCAAAGGAGCTCTGGATGACGATGTCACCGAAGGTAAGCAGCTCAGTCCTTGCTTTACAAGAGAAATTTTCGCAATTACTAAACACACGCAAGCGTTTTAGATGAGAAGGTAGAGTCAGAGTGGAAAGTGTGGTTACTGTCACCACGAGGTCGACGTCATGAGCGGGACCGTCTTGTTGGTCCAATCACTCCACAAACGCCATCAATGTCAGTGCCGCTCCTCCCAATAAAAAAAAACGAGTTGCTCCGTTCGGTTCACTCCGACTCAATTCCACGCCATGGGAAGATCCGCCGGGTTATCAAAAAGGGTGTATTAATGAACAATGCAACCAACTGTAAGAATGAGGGCACACGGTATACTTTGTAAGGAAGATTTTATATGTGTGTATCTCACTGCCGTTGTCGTGTAGGCGCCCTTTGACTCCGTTATGGCCACCGCTCACCAGTGTCGTCATTCGTTCACATAGACGATTTTCACAGAAAGGGAGGCTAGTAATGTTACTAATAGACACGATAAGAAGATATCGTATGAAGACACTGGGAAAGTAAAGAGCGCAGGATCCTGTTCCTGGATCACTACAAATAAGTGTGTATAAAAATGTGGATTTTGGTTTTGGAAGTTGTTCAGGAAGTCATTGCGACGACGAGGTGTCGCATCTTTAGTTCATCAGAAAACCAGTGTACATGTCATTCCATGTTTGAGAAACTGGAAGTATTCTATCATCTTTTGTCTACCGTTAGTCTCAACGTGTGTTTAGGTGCAGATCACCGTTCTCCTCAGCGTCGTCTCTATTTTTTAAATCCAGACATGAAAACTAAAAACATTGTGGTGGTGATAGGAGAAAAGAGGCGCCACAACCAACAATGCTTTTTGAGGGGAACATACATTTAATTTTTCTTTGTTATTTTGGGGAGCATTCCGCCACACATTCAGAGGTGACCAGTAGATGCTAATCTACTGGTCCAAGTAGATCCTTAGTAGTCCATGTAGTAGTAAGACTGGCAATTAGGCAACGGTTAGTTGCTTCCGATAAAGTGAGGGTGGCAATCGTGATTGGCTCTTTGTGATTGTAACTAATTATTGTAACCTGTCCACATCTGCAAACTTGGAGACATTTTTATGCGGCTTCAAATTGGTACGGAAGCGTTGTCAATCATCAGTGGTTTCATAATTGTGTTTGTCTTATTATTTGCAGCTGACATTGTCTCATGCGTCGAATTCAATGATGATGGTGAGTTTCTAGCCACGGGTGACAAAGGGGGACGCGTTGTAATTTTCAGCAGAGACAAAGATAAGGATGAGGTAAGTCGAAAGCGACATTTTTCATTTTGGATTTACCGAAAGAATCTTGAACATTATTGTTGTTATTCTTAACATTGGTTGGTAAAGTACGCACTACTTGAGGCCGCTCATCTCAAACTGTGGATGTCGTGGTTTTTAAATTGACTCGGACCCGTAACGTGTCAAAATTGTGTTGTGTGCACTGCAGAATGGGGAGTTTATTTGACGGGCCCTGAATTTCCTTTTATCGATTAATTGGCCAACGTGGGCAGTTTTTTTTTTGTTGATTCAATGACGAAGCGCATGAGCATGCTGAGATTAGCGGTCTACAATGAACGTCAATAGTGTGATTGATATGAAATTAATCTGAATTCGTGTAACTTTGATATGCTAATCGTAATAACCTCTCTTTTGCTTGTTTGTCATAAGTCTAAGGACTTTCCTTCACGGAAGGGGGAGTACAGTGTCTATAGCACCTTTCAGAGTCACGAACCTGAATTTGACTACTTGAAGAGCTTAGAAATAGAGGAAAAAATTAATAAAATAAAATGGCTTAAGAGGAAAAACCCCGCTCATTTTCTATTGTCTACAAATGGTACGTGTATTTTTGATTTTACCCTGATTTTTTGCCATTTTTATATCGGCTGTCTGTTGGATACCTTGTTGGCTTCATGACTGATATGTAAGTTGAATGTCGTTTTACGGTTCTCTAATTTCAGATAAAACGATTAAACTGTGGAGGGTTTCAGAGAAGGACTTCAAAGTTGAAGGTTTTAACATCAAGGATGGATGTAGAGATCCATCGAGTATTACATCAGTTTCGGTAAGATACTTTTTTTGTCTACTCGTGATTATTGATTAAGGAGTATGCATTCATAGGATAATCTTGTTGGTTCACAAAATTATGATATTCAAGCGAGACCAATTTAGCCAAGTACAAATATACATTGATGAAATAACCTTATTTCTGTAGGTACCACGTGTTGTCCAGGCACCCAATACAGTAGAGGCGTCGTTGCGACGAGTTTTTGCAAATGCCCACACGTACCATATTAACTCAATCAGCGTTAATTCTGACCAGGAAACCTATTTGTCGGCCGATGATCTTCGAATTAACCTTTGGAATTTAGAAATTACAGACCAAAGTTTCAGTAAGTGAAAGAAAAAGTATAAAGTATTCACACAGTGAGGATGGTGTATATGTTATGAATAATTGTAGTAACCAGATTTTCTCTTGTGTCTCTTGCAGATATCGTAGACATTAAACCAGCAAATATGGAAGAACTAACTGAAGTGATAACTGCAAGTGAATTTCACCCATCCAGCTGTAATTTGTTTGTTTATAGTAGCAGTAAAGGAACCATTCGATTGTGTGACATGAGGGCGTCAGCACTGTGTGATAAGCACGCAAAATGTAGGATGCATTTGTTTTTGAAGTCAACGAAATATGTAACATACTTTTGTTTGCTATAAATAATACAACTTTTGTGAAATGTTGTAATTGTAGTGTTCGATGAACCGGAAGACCCGACCAACCGCAGTTTCTTCTCGGAAATCATTTCTAGTATATCCGATGTCAAGTTTTCTTATTCAGGGCGTTACATGGTTTCACGGGACTACCTTTCGATCAAAGTATGGGATTTACACATGGAGACTCGGCCGATAGAGTGTTACCCTGTACGTATTTTCTAATATAGGATTTCAAATTTATTTAATTGTTAATTGGAGAATCATTTTATGCTTGTTATCATGTTTCAAATTGCAACAATTAGCATTGTTTAATATTCTGCTTTTTTCAATTAAAATTCTTTATGGATATGTGGCAGCTTTCTGAGAGATGTGTTTTCCCAATGTATTTCAGGTGGGAACAACGCCTAAACGGAAGAAAGATGAGATCGGCGTAGACTGTTTGGATTTCTCGAAAAAGATACTGCACACTGCGTGGCACCCGAAAGAAAACATCATTGCCGTAGCAGCTACGAATAATCTTTATATATTCCAAGATAAATGCTAATTTAAGGAACCCATTCTTCTACAGCACATTAAATTTTTGCCTAGTATTGAGATAAAACATCATTTAATATTGTATCGTGTGTCAAAACCGGAGTTTACTTCTGGCAGTCATCAGATTGTTTAGTTATGGCATGGTCAAATCGAAGACCCTTCAAACCTTCCGCAATGGCAAGAATTGCTGTTAATGTAGCATTCGAAATTCCTTCCGGTACTCTTGCCATAACTGCCCAGTCTGGTTCGATAATTCCATTAATATCACAGTCGACTGTGAGAAGCCAATTGTATTGACCTCTTGGTTTCCCAATAACTCCTGCAGCGACTACGGAGGTTAAAGTATCTTCTGCAAGTAAATAAATGATTTTTAAAGACTTCAAAACTACTGTCTTGGATCAACGTTGTTTCACGATTTAGTTTGAAATGTGGAAATTTTGTATTTTCTTTAAATGATGTATTTCCGTTCCCAAAAGATTATTACAAATTTAATAAAATCTGAAAATGAACTAATCAAATAGCCACCTTCCTGTTGTGCTAGATGCTTTGAGCAAAAAGTCTGTGTAAATTATAAAAACCGAGGTAGACTGGTTTCTTACCTCCATTAGGCCATGCTACCGCCCATTTGCTGGCCTTGGGATGCTTGTCATCGCCAAGCAGAAGTGCCTCGACATTAATGAAATGTTTGCCATTGTGCAGGGTCACATTGAGTGAAGAAACATCGGTCGAGTTTGCCTTATTGAGTTCAATTAGAATGCACGTGTCCCCAAGACTCCGCTTGTCATTATTATATTTCTTGAGGAGAGACAGCGCCCACAGTTTTGCTGTATTGAGGGACATCCTTGCGGGAAACCATTTCCCCATCATCTACATCCAACCGTTGTGAGAGTTAAAGGTCTACATTTAGCTTGTTTATAATAAAACAAATATTAAACCAGATTTAAAATAATAATAATGTTGACCATTTCCAAGTTGAGGTTTAGTCTTGGAGCTGTTGCCACACAAGCTGCTGAGGGTGCCTTCTTCGAGGACACTGGCATTGCGGAATTATTCAAAGGCTTCGATGCTGCGCCAGTTCCTCCGTGTCCGGAGGATCGTCCAACTTTTATGTCGGGCTTTGAAGTGGGAGCCTTACTTATTGGCTTTTCGGCGGCTTTAATGCCAATCACAGAAGTGACAATGAACAACAAAATTACTCCTTTCAACATGCTGAATGGGCACTTGTGTATTTATGACACTAGTAGACAACTACCCGTCGTCGTGGTTCAATCTCTTCACATTAGTTAAGAGTCCCTTCTGAATAACTTGTCTCATGTAGAATAATCTTTCGTTCTCTACGTTCTTCGAGCATAACCTCATATTAAAAACAATAAAACCTGTTCAATATCCCAAGTTGCGTCATAATTTCAGCAATACGTAAAAATTACTTGAAAGGGTTGAGCCTCTTTGGCTCATCATATTAATTTTGATTCACAAACCAACATTTGTGATACGATACTTGCATAGTTGATGGGCGTGATACACATATATGCACATAGGTAGGTATCTCTGCTTTTTCTTACGTCTCGTTTTGATTATGAGTGTAAATTATACATTCGACCTTTAATTTTGCCCTCACAAAGCGTTCTCAGCACATTAAATGGCAATCAATTAGCATTTATGTCTCCCTATAATATGAAGTCATAAATTCGGAAATACTTGTCACGTACAATTCTGCAGTAGGAAAGAAATTAGCTTTCCTCTTGTGATTGGGCTTAATGTATTGTACATATATAAATGAGTGCTTCTACAAATCTTAGGGATCACTGGTAAATTGATCGCGAAGCTTGTATTTTGTCGTTACAAATGCCTGTTGCATTGTAACAGGCATAATTTTCATACAGTCGCTCATCATCGTTCGGCATCTGCCTTACTGTAAACGAAGGCTTCTATTGTCTTACGGAAATGAGTCTGGCGGAGATTTTCATACCATGCATTTGAGGTCAGACTTTCATTTCGTTTCATATTTATTTTTCATTGCCAATTTGCCAATATTTCACATTCCAATTAATAAAATCGTTAACTTCAGCTCAAGTGTCTTCCATATTCGCTATTTATACGTATTAATCAAAACCAATTCTTGATTAACATTTAATTTGATTTTGTGGAAACTTTGGCATTTGGTGATGACCTCTTCTCAACATTCCTTAGGTACAAGTGGCACTATCCTTTTCTATATTTATGAAAGGATGTATATTGCTTAAAAATTCAATGTCATCGAACATGATACATAATAAAGGTTGATAAACCCATGTACAGAAAGGCGGATTCTCAATGTTCGAAAATCAACACCGTTGTCATATTCCTGATCTATATGTTAGCAGCTTTAATTTTTAATCTGATGTATTACTCGCAAAATGCCATATGTGACGGACAAGTTTTTGTCATGTCGTATTTTACTCGTTTTTGCTTGGTGTCACAGGCAGGTCACCGGTGTCAGGTGACCCAACCGCACTTCCATTCCTGACAAGTTGGTTAAATCAAAATTTAGCTAATCGTAAGTTCAGCCGTTTCTGAGCTATGTCTTTATAAGCGTGAAATGCTTTCCTAGCCGATTCTCAAACCTGCGTTGTTCGAAAATGGAAAATGCCGTCATATTCATGATCAACAGTCGAAACATTCTCAACAGGGTTGCGGGTTGACCGGGTTCAGGTTTGAAACATTTTCAATGCGGGTTATAACAAAACCTATTTGACCCGGTTTATCGCGAGCTTTCTTGCACAAAGTTTTGTAATGCTTATGTATGAACATTGACTGTGCCCTTTTTTGAAATAATCCAGATAGTTATTCGTTATTAATGTCAATTTTTATAGAGGATATCAGTGAAGCATGAGTGCCAACGGATCAAGAAATATCTCATTATGTACTTTCAAAATCTAAAGTTTTAACTATAGTAGCATCGTAAAAAGCAGGACATTGGACATTCTTTAACCCAGTTAGAGGAATTTTCAAACTTTAAAATTTTTTCATGAAAATTGTTTTAAGCAAAAACATTTGAAATAAATGCTTCTATACTTCGATTCAATCAGTAACACTGAAACCATAGACAAAAATGCTATCAAGCCTAATCGAACAGGGTTGGGTCAACAAAATATTGGGTTGGGTTGACCTGGTTCAATTTCAACAGGATTACCAGAGTTGGGTCGGATTAAGATTCTTCGTCAACCCGTAGCCGTCCCGGCTCCACTCTATGGTGGAAATCGTCACGACGACGACGAGAATGTCGCATCCTCAGTACTCGTCCTTCATCAGCTCATCACAGATCTAGTGCACAAGAATTTTTCGTCCACCTACAACCTCATTTCGTGTGCGAATATGCTCTCGTTGTCAGCGTGTCTCTTTTCTCTCTATTCTCGTTTTATGTTTCGGATGAGGAAGTCATTTTTTCAACTTTTTTGTTTTTCGGGTCCGTTCCGTCGCACTCTTTTTTATCACCACTTGCTCGTTTTATTTTTTGGTCGTGTTTTATGTAGCTGATTTAGCTGCAGATTGTTATTTAATAGGTTGTAAAGTTGTCATTCATAGTTTTGAAGATATTTGACATTTTTTAAAGAAAATTAGCACCGATAGCTCCTAGCTGGTAATGTATGGAAGCGGGCAAAATTTATAGAGCGTACCAAATCGTTTAGATAAAGTTTGAAAGTTGAATTTGGCTAGACAGCAGAGGTGTCAGGCGGTGCTAAACTTGGAGCTTTTTATTTTGAATACAGGACAGGTGTTTACCCACTGTTGGTTAAATTTAGTGGCAAGATCATAGAGGTTTACAATTGTACGTTGCAAACATCAAATCTAAATTGTAAAATTCCCAATTTAACTAACAGACAATTAAAAATCCCCCATGGCCAAAAACATTTCTGGAGTAACTTCAACAGTGTGATATTAACTTTGTTACTCTCTCACAATTTTTGCTGTTTTTTTAAATTGAAATACTGCTCCACGGGTCTAAATCAAGCAACTAAATTGAGTGATCAAGGTACAAAATTAGACTGTCAGCAGAGCCACACTGACTTGTGGACGGTAGTATCAGGATGGAGGATGCAATTGTCACTTGTACGGAATTCAATCATGATGGTGAGTTTTTGGCAACTGGTGACTCAACTGGACGGATTAAAATATTCCGCAAAGAAAAGAATGAGGTAAGGATGAAATCTTTGATTATTGAATGTACAGAAAGAATCGTCAACATTAGTTGGTAAAGTATACACTACTTCAGACCGCTCATCTCAAACTGTCGTCATTTTTACACTGATTCGGACTCATCACGTGTCAACCCAGTGTTGTATTCACTGCAGACTTCTGAGTTTATGTGACAGGCCCTGAATATCATTTTATCAATTAAATTCTTCAACAATTCTTTCTGGGCAGAATGTTTTTATATTTTAGTGAGGCAATGAGCATGTTGAGAATAGCGGTCCATAGTAAACTTTAATAAGCAATAGCTGCGTGATTGATTGGTATGAAATTAATATGAACGCGTATAAGCCAAGGACACTTTGACGAATATGCGAATTTTAATAATTTTTCTTAATAGGGCTTTGCTGCACGGAAGGGGGACTATTCTGTGTACACCGTTTTTCAGAGTCACGAAGGCGAGTATGACGAACAACATAACATCACAATAGACAGTCAAATAAATACTCTGAAGTGGCTCAAATGGCCCACTCCGTCTCCTCATTTACTATCTGCGAACGGTACGAGTATTCTGATTTTAGCTACAATTTTTCATTGTATTTTTACATTGGTTATTGTTGTCTTGGATAGATTGTCGGTTTGATTGGCATGTAAGTTTAATTGCTTTTTACGGGTCCCTATTTTCAGACAAAACGATTAAACTTTGGAGGATTTCAGAGAAGAACTTGAAAGTTGAAGGTTTCAACATTAAGGACGGATTCAGAAATGCAGCAGAATCATTGGTTGTAAGTTTTTTAAAAAATAAACCTCGGGAATAATGAGCGTTCATCTTATAACTTTATTCGGCGACAGAATTGTGATTGTTGGCAAAGACACCAGTTAAGCAAAGTACAAATAATATATTTTGAAATATTGTTATTTTGTAGGTGCCGCGCTATGTTAAAGCACCGAATACAGTAGAGGCGTCGCTGCGACGAGTTTACTCAAATGCGCACACTAATTGTATCCACACTGCGAGTCTGAATTCCGACAAGGAAACATTCTTGTCGGCAGATGATCTTCAGATTCATTTGTGGAATTTTGAAAACACAATGCAAAGTGCAAGTAAGTGTATAGTGTAGTATTTCTATATATTTTTTTATATATAGTGAGCATGAGCATATATATCGTTTACACTTTGATGTACACGTTAACCAATTTTTTTCTTCCTGCAGATTTAGTTGATATTAGTCCTGGCAACATGGAGGTGATAACCGAGGTGATAACTTCAAGTGAATTTCACCCGTCCAGCTGTAATATATTTGCTTATAGTAGCAGCAAAGGAACCATTCGTTTGTGTGACATGAGGGCGTCAGCACTGTGTGATAAGCACACAAAGTGTAGGACACCTTTATTTCATATCATTCAATTAGATACTTGTTTTTTGTATCATTTTGTAACTGTTTGTAACAGTTATCACTATCAAATGCTGTAATTGTAGTATTCAGGCAACCGGAAGACCGTATCAACCTTAATTCCATGCCAGACATGATTGATGGTGTTTCGGATGTGAAGTTTTCTTATTCAGGGCGCTACGTAGCTGCACGGGACTACCTTTCGATCAAAGTATGGGATTTACACATGGAGACTCGGCCGGTTGAAAGTTATGTTGTAAGTATTTCCGTATGCAGGGTTTCGAATCATTTAATTGGCGATTCATTTACTTGTCATTATGTGTCAAGTTATATTAATTTTTGTCTGTGTTAAAGGTACATGATATACCTAGGTCACTTCTTATAAATATCCATGATGTGGACAAGTTTGAGTGCTGTTGGAACGGTACGGATACAGCTGTGATCACTGGATCATACAACAACGTGTTAAGGGTATTTGACCGAAATTCCAAAGAAGATTACACTTTAGAAGTCTCAAGAGAACCGGTTAATAATAAAGCTATCTTAAATCCTTTAAAAGTAAGAACGTTGTCCAATATTTTATAAGTGTAATTTAGAAAGCTCTAATGAAAATTAAGTGGCAGCTTTTTTGCTTACATGTATTTGAATGTATTTCTGGTGGGACCAATGTTTAAACGGAAGAAAGGTGAGATCGGTGTAGATAACCAGGATTTCTCAAAAAAGATACTGCACACTGCGTGGAATCCTAAGGATAACGTCATTGCCGCAGCAACTACCGACGATTTGTTTATATTTCGAAGCTGTGGTAATTAAAGCAATCCATTTTCCAACAGCACAAAAGAGAATTAAGGTAAATTTATTACCAATATTAATTAAATATTAGTAACTTTGTACTCAATATTGTTTGCATGATAGATGACGCGTAGATAGCTTGCAGAGACAAAGGAAACTTGGAGTTTACGCAGGACAAGCAGTGCTTTTTTAGAGAACACATCATGGCCAACGAGTCATTGAGTATTATTTTCTTTTTCAGGGTGGGAAACAGAATGGGGTCAGTCTCTCAAATTCCTGACTAACTTGTAACCCGTACGGCAATTCGGCGAGATGTTCAGTCATCAGTTTAGTGCAATGCAGTTGATAGTATTCATAAATTTCTTTGAATTTTAATAGGTAAAATATCAAAGTCCAAAGTTCAGTCACCATAGTAGTGTGGACCCGATCAGTATTTACCTTTGTAAAGAGAAATCGGTGTGTTTTTACAACACAGTTTAATTCATTTAGTGTCAGCTCGTAGACAAAATGGTATTGTTTTTTACTTGTACACGGTGTCGGCCTTGCAATTGTTTTAAGTCAGTAGGTAGCGTAGATAATGTAAATCCAATTAAATTTTGATGCCGTTTGTGGAAAGAGTTTATCCAGCAAACTGTCGAATCCAGGCAAACCACAAGACTAGTCGACATCAATTTGCAGTTTTTTCTTTTGATTTTAATATCGATATTGAATCATTTGTAAAGTGTTTTTAAACAATGGAACAATTGACGATTCAGAAGCTGAGTTAGGGATAAATAGCTGACTATACAGATCAATTGTCAGTTGTTGGTGGTTAAAGTAAATGTAATATATCTGATCTGAATGGAGTGACGAGTGGATTACCTTGATAAGACGCTCAACGATGTTGCTGGGAGGTCGTGAAACTGCGTCAATCCTTCGGAGGGGGATATTTGCTGTGAATAAAACCAAAGAATATACCTCTGCGGAATTGTTGAACCATTTGAAGCGAATCATTCTAACAGGTATGTCAATACCAATTATGAATTCAGTTTTAGTGTTGCTCTTGGAGAGTAAGCGAGGTGTCATGGGTGCTAAAGGGCTTCGATACCTCCGTTGAAAGCGATTTCAGATAAACACTTACTTTGAGAAGGTGTGGATGATTTTTAAGTTGGGCTGTACTTGCTTGTTGCAGAAATACACGAGGACTACAAACCAGCTACAATAAAATTAGGTCATGGCGGAACTCTAGATAAGGCTGCTGTTGGAGTTTTAATCGTTGGTGTTAATTGGGGTTGTAAAAAACTTCCTCTATTACTACATGGTGCTAAGAATTACATTGCGGTTGGGCAGCTAGGCATTGCTACTGATACGTACAACGAAGGAGGCAGAATCACGGATGAGCGTCCTTACAGTAATTGACTTTGACATTAATGAAGCACAGTTTTGCCGTAATCAAAGAAGAACTCATTATTTATGCTGTGTTTATCTAGGTCACGTTACGGAGGAAGATCTTAATGAGGTGTTGAAGCAGTTTGTTGGAGAAATTTGGCAAACAGCTCCTCTGTATTCGGCGCTAAAAGTAGGTGGAAATAGAATGTCAGATCTTGTAAGGTGAGTTTGTTTTGCCGTTGATTCGTCAATAAATTTGTGAGTGGTTTCAGATGTTTCATCCAATGACGTTGTGATCTTTGTCATTTCCAGGTCAGGAGTCCACGTTCAAGCAAAGGATAGACTGGTTCGTTGTTACAGTGCAGAATGCACGGATTTTAGTCCACCGTTTTTTACAGTACATCTCCGCTGTGGTGGAGGTTTTTATGTTAGAAGTCTGATACATGATATAGGCATAGGTACGTTGTAGTGTCACTGTTTTATGAAGTTGTCTGTTTGTGTATTACACATTTGCAAGCTCATAACTGTTTGACCTTTTATTGATTGCAGCGCTCAACACTTGTGCACATGTGAGGCAACTCCAAAGAACACAACAAGGTCCTTTCACTCTTCCCGACTGTCTTAATGAAAATGAGTGGAATTTAAAGAACATTATAGATTCAATTTTGTTTTGTGAGTTAAAATTTAGTCAATTTGAAAACAAACTTCGTCGAGCTTGATACCGGTTGAAAATTTCATGAACAGTATTTAAAACTACGAGCGTGAACTATAGATGAACCTAATAAAATCCAAACATCTGGAATTATGTGAATGTCGATGAAGTTATACATTTCGAATTTTCAAATTACGAAATTGCATGGGGTAGTTCTTTGAAATCAACTTTAGCTATAGCGATTCTATTTCAGCTGTGATTGGATTTTTACCCTTCTCATTCAACCTATCCCAGTACATTTGTCCTCAGATATGTATAACAATAATACGTTGATCGTACCCTGCGAGGAGCATGTTTTATCAATAGATATTGTATTTGATTTTGTATATAATGTAGTTACGCAAGATATATTTTGAACATGTAACTTCAACGATTTATGGTGTCGCCGTTTAGAAACATTTACTGATGTTACTTGCCAAGAAAACGCATGGAGGTGGTTGGTACGCTAAAATCATTGCTTTCACATTTCTCATCATAAATAATGTATCACTGGTACTTCTGAACAGTGGCCGCGGAACGTCCGTGGACGTGGGGGAATATCAATACAAAAAAAAACAATAGCAATGCTTTGTTAAACCCTATGAACATCATATGTCGGAAACCCTTCGGAAACCATTCTGAAGCTTCTAAATCCGTTCGCAGTATTTTATCGCTAAATTGGTCTGTCGTAACGCAT
>JAHZMW010003175.1:0-11849 GCA_027743745.1 Alloscopus bannaensis
GGAACGGAAATTTACGTTGTTTGGAGGAACGGAAATTTACGTTGTTTGGAGGAACGGAAATTTACTTTGTTTGGAGGAACGTAAATTTACGTTTTAAATACTGACTGCTGGACAAGTTGGGGTTGGAGGCAATGGATCTTAATGTATTTTGGTATGGTCCATTCTGGATCATTGAGAAGGCATTCGTGGTCGATTATTGTTAGCCCATTGTCATCAGGAGTTTTGATGCTTTGCTCATTATGGATTTTTCCGTAGACTAAATCAGCAGACACGTCATGGATATACGTCATGCTTTTGTTAACGCACGTCATATAGTAGTTGAACACAACGCGAAATGGTAATATAGTTTCAATAATGCAGATTTCAATAATGGTTACGTTGCTTTACATTATGTACTTGCTGTACAACAACGCTTTAAATGTTTTAATAACGTACGACAACTTGCCTGATCTGTCCGACCGTTTCTCCGGCTGCCCATTTTATAGTAAGTCGTCTTTCCCAATAAACCCATATTTCATTCCACTTTATTGCCGGTAATGACGAACGTTCTATTTTTTGAGTTGATTACTTGTATTTGACTAGAGATGTGTTTGTTTAGAGATGAATTTCTGTAAACTAATATCTATTATTTTGAAGGTTCGAAAATTACGCTTTCTGTTTGTGGGTGCTTTCTAGGGAGTCGAGTTCGCTGTGGTTTTAGAAATGAGAAATGTTTGTCGAAAATTCCAGGGTTTATTATAACACTAGTTGTGAAAATACTAAAACCCTATATGTACTTCAGAGAAGAGGAGAACATGCAATATCTAAAATGTAAAAGAATATGATACTCACATAATGATTTGCAGATTAAAATATAAATATAATCACAAAATTAAGGCAGATGAGCATATGGAAACTAAAATATTTCGTTGGCAGTTAATAATAGTAAAAACAGTTAGCGGCATGCTAATTATTGTTTTTGTATATGAGGCAAATAAATTATTCAATACATAGGTATTTATAGAACACAGCACAATATTTATCTCGCAAGTGAGTCAATATTTTAGTTCTAAGCTGAAAGCACTTAGGTGAAATCAATTCTAAGATCTTTAGCCTGGAAGGAAACCTGAAAAGTTTTCAATACTCGCAGATATAGCCTCACTAGATATAAATATAATAAATATAAAATACAAAGACAAAACGCATTTTTCGTTTTAGTGAGAGGCACAGTCTCACTTTTCTTTTTTGGTCTGCTAACTCATTCAGTATTTTTGTAAACGATTTTCCCCCAAATATTTTTCACTTCCAAATTTTTTGCTTGCTATTTTGCACACTACACCAATTATCAAGTTTTTTCCTTTTCCCCGCATCTGAACCGACAATTGAAATTATGAAAACTAATTTGCACAATGAACACAAACTTAGGCTTTGTAAGCCGAAGCCGAAGTTTATACTACGCGTCTTCATCTCTAACTTTTAAACTCACGTCAAGCCTGGACAGTGAAGATGGAATACCACATACGTTTCCTTAATAGTATAAATCGAGAAGCCCGTGCCTCATAAGCTGTGTCTGGGGAAGTGCATTTTTAACGTTTTTTTACTAGCTGTGCATTTACTCAATGCACGTATCTATGTGTATGATGCAGCCGGTTTGTTTACATTGCCGCGCACGTGGCCCCATGGCAACCGCGAAAAGCAAACGCGGGTCAACCATTGCGGTTTTCTGCTCCTGCCTTTGGTTTTCTCGCACCTGAGGCACTATTTACATACAGAAGGCCCTGTCATATTTTTTTTGAAAATGATTGATTTTTGGTATGCATGTCAGGCACCCATGTAGATATTAGTACCTTCCAAAAAAAACGTCCAAAAACGCCACTCATATACGGGTCACGGACAAAAATGTGTTTTATCGATTGACCGCTCTGAACGGCACAATTTTGCAGCTAGGAGGTTGAAAATTTCTACAAAATTAAAACTCAAAATTAGTAAAAAAGGTCAGGTTTGCGTTTTTTGAAATTCTTCAAAGCAGCTAACTTATGGCGCCAAAAATTTGGTTTTGGCGATAATTCAAAAACAAACGCTTTTCGCTGACGTCTCTGAACTTCTTTTATGTCTGCATTCTAGATAACATCCATTACGTGTTTTTTTTGTATACATATACTGTGCCTTTAGCTGGTTTTTTACCGTTAAATCGACGGCGGGGACACGCACCTCATTGGTTGCTCATGTCATGTGACTTTTTTATGTTGATCATGTTTACATAAAAAAGTCAAAAGACACGAACAACCAATGAGGTGCGTGTGCCCGCCGTCAATTTCACGGTAAATAGCCAGCTAAAGGCACAGTTACGTTTTGCAGGCTGAAGTTTATCCTAGGCTGATTTGTACAGAACATTTAGCGACTTTGATTCTTCACTGATAGCTCGCGAATGCGAGATTTTATGCCTCTAGTATTCAAATGAATCAGGAACAAACAAATATTTCAATGAAGATAGAAAATCACAAACGAATATACTTTTGAAAAATCATGGTCAAGCTACTCCCGAAAGAGGGAAAAAAAGTCACCCAACAACTACTGATTTGAGTAGGTTCCCATAATTTGTTATTTCTGCTAGAACACGGGAATATTTACCATCGCGATGTATGGAGTATTGTGACAAATAAGGACAGCTTAGCTACTACGGCAAATGTATATTACTTTGGCTAATATACTTCTTTTAATAATTTAATTTATGGTAAGCATTTTAGATGAAGGCAAATTGATTGATGTCCGCCACTGCAATTTGTGCATTAGACAATTTTTAACGACTTTATTAAAACAACTACAATATTAAAGCGTAATAAATGGCAAAACAAGGGTTTTTGAATGATTTATCGGATGAGGCATTAAAAAATTTGAAACATGCAGGTTTACTTTTATTACACAAAAATTGTGTTATTTTAGATTAAGTCTGAAATTAAGTGTATCATACTCCCTCATTCAAGTGCCTAATTAGCACTAGTGTAGAGCCTAAAAACTTTTATCAGAAACTGAAGGAACCTCTTCCAAAACGGAGAACTTTTTTCATAAATTTACTTGTAAGAAAATGCGCTTTTAAGAATTTGTGTGTGAGAGAATGTCAGACTTTTGCTGTCACGTTAAGTAGACCCGATTTACAGGTATCATAGATATTGGCGTTATACAATAGATATGTTGTACCTAGATTACGTCGAAAGACGTCATTAAACATTAAACAGACGGCATTAAACTAGGCACCGATTACTGTTTCCAGGATTTTCTGACCAAGTCGCATCCAAATCTTATGGATATTTTAAATTTTTAATGGTCGCCAAATCCTGTGAAAATGGAATTCAAAGTTTTTCTGTGCGGCTAACTGTATTTCAACGACCTAAAATGGAAACAATGAAAATGTGGAATATACATCAGCAAATCACTTACCTGAAAAAGTGCCAAATATGTTTTTAGTTTTGTATTTTAAAATTTATGGTAAACTTTTTAGACAAATACTTAATGATTGATATCTGTATTCGTTATGTAGTATTTTACAAGTTGCACAGTGATATTTATGTTTAGACATTTTAGGATGACATTATTAAAACCTTTGCATTCTTAGTAGCGCAACAAGTTGCAACTTATTTGTGGCATAATTTTTGACAAGCAGCACCTTATATTTGCAGACTAATTTATGCCATTTTGACAAAATGAGTATATCAGTTGACTATTTTATGGCAGCTTGAGGCAATTTATAATCACCGTATCCAAAACCAAGAAATGGTTCACACAAACTATTTATCAGCATGATTTTTGTCACTCACTGTATAACCAACTTGATTACACAGTACTTATAAACACAAAGCTACGCGTACTACTATAACGAATAATGACTTATGATTAGTTATGAAATCGTTTCTTGTCAGTTGCACCTAGTCGACAGAAAAATCCAAAATTAGTAATGCATCAAAACTCCTTATGACAATGAGCCAACAATAGTCAACCAGGAGTCCCTTCCCAATGATCCAGAATGGTCCATACCAAAAAACGAGAGGATGCATCGCCTTCAACCTCAACCTGTACAGTCGGTTCTCCCATGTTTTCATTTTAGCCAAATCATTCTCAGCCGCAAACCGCTGCTTGTGGAGAACATCCACGAAACTGTCTGCAAGTCTGCACAATTTCGTTCCAAAAATCAAACAGTATGTCGTCTGTGTCAATAAAATAATTAAAGCGCCCAGTGTGACCAGCAAGTCAACCCTACCGAAACCTTTAATAACCAGCCAGATAAGACCAACTTCGAACCAAAAGCCCAGGCTCAGCATTGAGTAGATTAGAACATGAGTCCAGTAGAAAGAAATAGCATGGAGCAACCTGAGATAGGTATACCACCGGTAGAAGTACTTCATCTTAATTCCCCTCTCAAAAACGGTTATCATTATAATCGTATAGCGTAGCACAGGAAACATAATATTGCTGAAATACGTCACGGACCGGGTCAGCTCCACGATGGTAACATAAACGATTGCTGTCCTCGCCAATGTTACCGTTAACGCCATTTGAATATCCCAAGACTCCATTGGAGTTACCAAAATGCGTGTTAGAACCATGTAGCCTACGTCTAAATCCAAAAGAACTGCTCCAACTGCGCCACATATGGGCATGAATGCCCCTCCGACTACGAGGCTACACATCAGGATTCCGTAGTACGAAGGTGAGGCTTTATCAAAAATTTTCTTCAGTTTTTGTTGTTTCCTCTTATCGCCCGTTCTGATTTTGTTTTCGATGTCTGACGCAAATCGAAGAAACCAATTTACAGCCGCGATAAGTGATCGCATATATAAACCTGTGGAAACAGCGTTGATTACATAGCAGAGCAGAACAAGAGACGTTAACAAAAATATGAGCGCTTCCGCCCGTCCGAAGCTTTCGGAGTGATTCACCACCCGAAGGTAGAAGCTCGTAATGAGAAGACCAATCATGACCAAAAGCACATAGAATGCGAGAACCACCCATGGGATCCATGAACCCAAAAGTGAGTTTCGCACGACGAACTTCTGATGTTTCGAGTCCCATCGGATAGGCACTGGGGGCAAGTAAAAGAAAAAAATGGAATGGAGGGCAATCGAGAGCTCTTCCAATTCCGTTAGCATCGTTTCGATGGTAAACTTAACGAAGTGGTAGCAAAGGTTTTGTGTTTTTTAAATGGCATATAATCCAAGTGAATATTGCTTAAAAGAATAGCTTTCTAGTTCCTTTGATATCCAAAATGAAAAGAATTGATTAACTCATAACATAAAATTTAATGTCCAACATTTAAGGTAGTTTCAAGTTATATGGGACTTTAAAATATGTGTCAGCTTTTCATAATGGTCGGCAAACGATTGCGAAATCTGCGTCGACATAACACTGATTTACCAAGGTGACGTTTGACGTAACTGGTAGTTGGACGTCAAATCTGAACTTACAAAAGGCGGAACTTTGGTATTTGGTATTTTTCCCTGTTTTTAATTTTTTTAAATTCCCGTACTTACTTATCCCTGCAAAACCACGTCGACGTTAGAAGTTATCACAAGCTACACAAGCAAATCTTAATTTTTAAATTTATCGATTTTCTATTTGATACCAATGTTCAAATATTCTGACAATGCGATGGTAGCAAACCTTTGAGAGCTATTATAAATATTATAGAGAGAGATACCATCTGTATTAGACAACATCATATTTAAAATTAAAAAAATGATTTGTGTTACATAGCTCTCAAAGGTTTGCTACCATCGCATTGTCAGAATATTTGAACATCGTTATCAAATAGAGAATCGATAAATTAAAAAATTAAGCTTTTGCTTGTGTAGCTTGTAATAACTTCTAAAGTCGACGTAGTTTTCCAGGGATAAGTAAGTACGGGAATTTAAAAAAATTAGTTTACACATATTTTACAGTCCCGTATCGCTTGAAACTACCTTAAATATTGAACATCAAATCTTTATGTTATGAGTCAATAAATTCTTTTCATTTTGGATATCGAAAAAACAAGAAAGCTATTCTTTTAAGCAATATTTACCTGGATAGTATGCCGTTGAAAAAAGCACAAAACCTTTGCTACCACTTTGTTAAGTTTACCATCCAAACGATGCTAACGGAATTGGAGGAGCTCTCAATTACCCTCCATTCCATTTTCTTCTTTTACTTGCCCCCAGTTCCTATCCGATGGGACTCGAAACATCAGAAGTTCGTCGTGCGAAACTCACTTTTGGGTTCATGGATCCCATGGGTGGTTCTCGCATTCTATGTGTTTTTGGTCATGATTGGTTTTCTCATTACGAGCTTCTACCTCCGGGTGGTGAATCCCTCCGAAAGCTTTGGACGGCCGGAAGCGCTCATATTTTTGTTAACGTCTTTAGTTCTGCTCTGCTATGTAATCAACGCTGTTTCCACAGGTTTATATATGCGATCACTTATCGCGGCTGTAAATTGGTTTCTCCGATTTGCGTCAGACGTCGAAGACAAAATCAGAACGGGCGACAAGAGGGAACAACAAAAACTGAAGACAATTTTTGATAAAGCCTCGCCCTCGTACTACGGAATCCTGATGTGTTACCTCGTAGTCGGAGGGGCATTCATGCCCATAATAGGCGCAGTTGGAGCAGTTCTTTTGGATTTAGACGTAGGCTACATGGTTCTATCACGCATTTTGGTAACTCCAATGGAGTCCTGGGGGATTCAAATGGCGTTAACGGTAACGTTGACGAGGACAGCAATCGTGTACGTTACCATCGTGGAGCTGACCCGGTCCGTGACGTGTTTCAGCAATATCATGTTTCCAGTGTTACGCTATACGATCATGATGATAACCGTTTTTAAGAGGGGAATTAAGATGAAGTACTTCTACCGGTGGTATACTTATCTCAGGTTGCTCCATGCTATTTCTTTCTACTGGACTCATGTTCTAATCTACTCAATGCTGAGCTTGGGCTTTTGGTTCGAAGTTGGTCTTAACTGGCTGCTTATTAAAGGTTTTGGTAGGGTTGACTTGCTGGTCACACTGGGCGCTTTAATTATTTTATTGACACAGACGACATACTGTTTGATTTTTGGAACGAAATTGTGCAGACTTGCTGACAGAGTTGTGGATGTTCTCCGCGATCATCGGCTTACGGCTGAGGATGATCTGGTTAAAATGAAAACATGGGAGAACCGACTGTACAAGTTGAGGTTAAAAGCGATGCATCCTCTCGTTTTTTGGTATGGACCATTCTGGATAATTGGGAAGGGACTCCTGGTTGACTATTGTTGGCTCATTGTCATCAGGAGTTGATGCATTACTAATCTTGGATTTTTCTGTCGACTAGGTGCAACTGACAAGAATCAATATAATTATTGACAAATCCTCGTTCTCTGTCGTTTGTGATGCATCAAATACTATCAAGTCATTCATTCTGTGCTTTTTTATCACACTTTTTTTGAGCGTATTTGAACGCACGACGGGTTCTCACCAAATGGATATTTATGCATTATAAAGGTCTCGGTAAAAGTCATTTTGTGACTTAATCTGTTTATTCCATATATTCACTTTTTCTTCTTTGGATGACCTGGATTGAGGACTTCGTTTGCGCTGAAGACTGATTTGATAGATCCGACTATATTAGTAACGGCAGTGTCTATACTTTGCCAATAAGTTTTGTCATTGGATTCAAGGCTTGTTGAATACAGAAAGTTCGAGACTAGATGGCACGCGATGTGTTTCTGGAAAGCTAACCCATGTAGGTTACTCCAGTTAATTTTAATATGAGCGTTCCTTTAAACCTCGTGTTTCGGTTTAGCACAATGAAATTCCTTTCTATAGAAAGTGGGTGGTGATCAGTTGGTATAGTGGGATAGGGCTGAGTCACAATTGGTTGGATTGTGTCATTCATAATACCAATCCAAGAAATGTGTCCACATCTTTTACTCATAAACGTCGAAGTGCTTTCACTCAGTTGCTGTAGACTGTCTTTGGGAAATTAATTTGAGGCCCAAAATCTCAATATATGCACACTTTTACATCCAACTGCATTTACAGTTTAGTTGAATGAGCAGCTTTAACACTATTAACCGGTAGCAACGTTAATAGTGCTTTCGCTAGCAACGTAACCACTAGCACAAACTTGAGCACTAGACCTTTTCTTAAGGTACCCCGGTGTTACAATATCAAACCATTCTCTTGTATAATTGATTTTTTTGTTAACATCTATCTTATTCCCATTTTGATACTGAGGTGGCCGTTAGATTTTGAAATCATTGGCAGACTGGTAAAAAGTGGTATCAAATTTAAAGTGGTATATAAAACGAGTTAAAAATATACGGGATGAAGCCTATTTCTTTTAGAATCTACTAAAAATAGTTCACAATTTATTGCAAAATGCGTAACGTAATAATCTATTAAACTTCATTTGTCGAAACCGAAAGTTTTATTGTATTACCAGCAAAACCTGAAAAAATGTGAAATTTTCGCAGATAGTGCAGTATATTACAAGCGAGTCGTATGCACACGACTGGCGTTGATTATCTTTAGCAGAAATTTGTTAATCCGTAGCTTTGTGGCATTGCATGGCCAAAAGCAATGCACCCTTCAGAATTTTATTACAAATATTCAGAAATTATATGTAATCATTTTGCAGTTTACAAACCGGTCAACTGACATGAATTTGAGTTGGATGGCATGTGTAACATGAATTTGAGTTGGATGGCATGTGTAACATGAATGTTGTGCTGCTTTAACATATACAAAAACCCACAAAAATTCGAGCATGACCATATGCTTGCTACACCAAGTTAGCAAACAAAACATTGGTAACTAAAGAAAAAATCGGGCTCGCAAACTTGTGCAATTGGTTAATTTTCCAGCCAAAGTTACAATCCGTTGACGGTGTTGAAGCTGCCCATTCAGGAAATTTGCAAACGCAGTTCACAATTCCATGTAAAATTACGTATATATTAGATTAGATTAGATTTTGAGCCACAGACTATTTCTCCATAGACATAATACTACTTGTTAGTGAATTATGTTTTTTAGCCCTGAAGGAAACCTGAAAAATTTTCAATATTTGCAAATATTAGATACAATTTTGACCTTTGTGACATTAACATGTAAGAAACTGATATTTTGATAATGTATACTGAATATTAAAATAATCCAAATTTAAATAAATTCACATTTGTAAAATGCAAAAAAACATTTGGCGGCAGTAACGTGTGTTCCTTTCCATACTTATAGTTAATACCCTAGTGACGAGACATTTTTCGTGAGAGTCACAGTTTCTTTCCCCACTATGCCTCGACTAATCGATTCAGTTTTTTGCAACAAATGAAATTATGACAACTATTTTGCACAGTGAGCACGAACTTAGATTTAGTAAGCCCGAGCCAAAGTTTATGCCAAGCATCTTCATTTCTAACTTTTAAATGTGAAATATACAACAACTTTGAGTTTTTTTGTGAGGAGAGCTGAAGGAGCAACTTCAATTTTTAGGGTGTGAATCCTCTATGATGTTTATGCTGGCAATAATACGTACTTTCCACGGAAGTAAATACGCTCAAATCGATGGTAATAAATCAATTTGATTTACGCCAGAAAAGCTGTCTGCCTTCCTGACAAGTGGTGAAGACACAATTTTAAAACGTCTAATCGTTTCGGAGTTCTAAAAAAAACCTTTGTGACTTCCAGTTGGGGTCATGGACTGGTTAACAAACTCGCTCGAGACATTGAGACCTTTGACAATAAAACTGAATACAAAATTGAAAAGGAATTTGAGTTATCGATGATACAGCCGGCCCGCCCAAAAGCTACGATCAGACATGTTAAATAGCCATGAAAACGATTTTGTCCATTTAGCAAACCAAATGGATGAAAACGGATGAAAATGGCTGAAAATGGACGAAATTGTCCAAAAATTGATAAAAACAAAAATTAATTAGTTAATGAAATTTTCAAGTTGCATCGAGCAGAATTTTTGTAAAGATTTTTACAACAATAAATAATCTGATAAAAAATGTACCCGGCATTTATTAGGCAAATAGGTTGTATTATTAGTACTACAGCAGAATATTACCTAAAACTATAAAACCACCAAACCTTGCGTTTTTACAGTTTCGGTACAAGTTGAAAGTTCACGACAAACGTTTAAAATGCTTCAAGAAATGCAGAATTTTTGCTATTATCCACTTTAATAAATAAATTTGGTTTTCGAGTAAAAATTTATTGGAAATTTAGTTTTTTCTGGATTAGGGCTGCCGTGATTCGGTTTTTTTGTTTTCAAACCGCTTTTTGTTTTGGTTTTTTACAGCAGCTAAACGAAAACGGTCGTTCCGTTTTAAGGATCAAAACGGAAACAAAACGTTTTAAAATCAACCCGTTTGTCTTCCTTTTTGGCATGAAGCAAGTTTTTCAAAGCATCAAAGTACAGATAAGTACATTTGTTGAAGCATAAATAGTTTCAATTTGGCCAGTGCCTAGCCGTGCCACTTAGGCGCCCTGAAAAAATTTCCCCTCTATAATTATGAAGTAGCATATTACTACATATTTGAAGTTTGGCTTTGGTCCGGTTTTAGTTTTTAAATATTTTTATAAACCACCCACATGTGGGATCTAATTTGAAGACGTTTTAAGTTGATTAATGTGGTTCCGGGTGTTTTTTAAAATATTGTGGGTTAATTTTAAGATATTTTACGTTATTTTAAAAATATTTTTATTCAACTTTTAGGTATTTTGTGCCTTTTCCATTGGCGCTCTCAGGGTTAGCAGCAAACTCTCGACCCGTGGAAAATAAATAACGCTGGTTACAAAAACACGCCATTCGAATTCTCAACCGTTTGGAATCTCCAAGCATGCAAAATTCTACACAAAAATTTACTACTGAAGAAACATCATTTTAGGATGCTGACAAAGGTGGAGAAGCTTTTCCTTCGCCTGCACTCTCACCTTTTCTTTTACGTGCCATCGTTACCGATGACGTGGGACTATCAACGCGAGGAGTTCGTTGTTCAAAACTTCTTCCTCCACCACTGGCTCCCATCGGCAACTTTACTTTCATACGTACTTCTTCTGCAATTCGTTGTTTTAGAATCGGCGGCCTATCTCCGGTTTGTCAACACCTCCGGAGACTTTGGGCGAGCGGAAGCGGTCATCTATGTGCTACCGACTTTTGTAGGGTTTGATCACGTAATTGGCGCAGTGTGCACTGCTTTTTACTTACGATCACTTACTCAGGTTCTGAATTGGCTCCTTCGTTTTGCGACAGAGGTCTAAGACAAAGTCCAAAAGTCCAAATGGTCTACAGGAAGGAAAAGATGCAGTGAAAGCGATGCTGGAAAAAGCCCGGCCCGAGGACTATGGCGTCGTCCTGTGTTTTTTCAACATCGACTGGGCGTTCCTTCCTTCTGTTAGGTCGGCCTCTTTCGTCTTTTTGGATATGGGCATTGGTCACGTCGTCCTCACCAAAATTTTGAGAACGCCGATGAAGTACTGCGGATTGGAAATGGTGATCACTGCAATCTCCGTGAGGATGGCGATCTTGTACGTGTACTTGGCGGAAACGGCTCAGTCGACATCTCTTTTTGTTAATGTTGTGTTCCGCTGTTTTCGCTACATGATCATGATGATGAGCATTTTCCAGCGGGGAATCAAGCTCAAGTTGTTCTATCCCTGGTACACTTATATCAGACTCGCCCTCTCGAGCTTTTACTCTTGGGTTTATATCAACACGTACTGATCCTGTAGATCTAACCCTCACACAGAATTCACCGCGGGCACACGCACACCATTGGCTGTCCATCTCACGTGTTATTTTTATGTAAACATGAGTAGTTGTGCATCCGCAGGTTTAGCGTCCCTTCCATCG
>JAHZMW010003176.1:0-10431 GCA_027743745.1 Alloscopus bannaensis
GAGTGACCCTGCTGGATTTTATAAGAAAAAGTCCGAAAAAAAGTTGAAAACGCGAGGTCTCAAATCCTTCCAACTTCGATTGAATGTTTCTTATGGTTTTTAAAAAGCAAAAAATCAGAAAGTTTGCAAGTAGATAGAGGAAGAGTTGCTCTACAAACCAGTGTCGACAAAAATTAATTTTTGTTTATAACTTAAGAGCAACCGTCCATTTTCGAAATCATGTAACAGTTGACCTGAATAGCCCTCTGTAATATTTCATTCTCGTTTCCATTACTCTGAACATTTGGCGACCAGTGTGTATGCTGGGAAGGGCGGTTGAGATGTATTTTTCAACCCAAATAAAGAACTATGCCAATGGTAAACCTCACATATTGTCATCAGGAATGTGCTTGCTCATTGTGAAATTTGTTCATTGAACCTCATAGAGGCTCTCCTCCGACTTGGAAGAACACATGATTTGATCAAAATTAGATTACAGAAAGAAAGGACCCTTTCATGTCGTCGTATATCAAAGTGGCCTATATTTCCGGAGGGGAGAAGGTCAACAGCAAGCGTATATTCTGACGTTACAAAGAAATGAGAAGGGGTGGTGGTGAAGTAATAGTTTATCTTGCAGCATCCTCTTCTGCTCATAAACACTAAGCAAACAATATAATATACAAAAGACACGAGCATTATTCCAGCCACCATTTCCCGATGAAAGTCTTGGATCTGGGGCAACTCCGCAACTCGCAACTGGTTAAGGAACAAGTCCGTGGTAGATGCCAACTTTGAGGATGGTAACTTCCTAAGCCTGACCTAGTTACTGTGCATAAGGCGTCACATTGTTGACTGGGACTAATGTGAAAATTTATCTACTCTTATAGTTTGACTATTACTGAGTAGTATGCGTTCTGAACAGGAAAAGGGATTTAGGGATACCACCAGGAACAAGGTACACAATACACGTTTACAATGTACATACTCAGGAATAATAAGCCAACAACTTTCGGAAAGCGTTCCAGTTTTCTATTACGTACGTGACAAGCTTTTCTTGTGTCAGATAAGAACGGCAGCGTATATAGAACTCAAGCGTTGTCCTCTACTTCCTCATTGTCCCACTTGCGATGTCCCAAGTCACAAGTTGAATAGGGATTGATCATGTTGGGGGATGTTGTTATGTAATCAAATTAATGATTTGTCTGCTTGCTGCCCTACTACGAGAGAAAATGAGAAAGTTATGTATTATTGTAACAACCTGTAGCATGGCAAGAGCAACGGCGAAATGGGAAAGTTTCATAACATATTGTATCATGATTGTACTGATGCGCTTTTGTCGATTGGCTGTTTGCCATATTTGGGATTTTAAAAACATATTCCTAAATGAAATCAAATCAGTCCTATAACCAGCATACTTTGAAGCAACATATTAAATAATGTCTGGTGTCAATCTAAGAGGGACAAAAGTCCTTGACACGACTAAAAGAGAATGCAGGCAAATGACACATTAAGGAAAGTCACAACAACTCGTGAAAGTATTGTTCCTCCACCAGTTCAAGAGGTTCATGTTCGAATAAAAATATTCCTTCAAATCCTCCTAACCTACTTAACCAAGAGAATCGAAACAACCAATGTAAGACAAAACCAAACGGACAGACTACTCATCATCACCAACACTCATGACGACAAAGTAGCATAATACATATGTCGGACCTCGAACGATACAACTCTCAAAATGTTGAGGTTGACGAATGATGAGATTAATGAGCCAAAGCAAAGCAACACTACCTTCCTCCCTGTAAAATTACTCACATTATTTTCCTGTGATCATTCTGTTTCGCTGATGGGTATTTAGGGCAAGGTTTGAAAGTAGGCAAAAGAGCGTAACAAAAATCAAGACCACACCAAATAAATAAATTTGCATATCTGTTCCCGTAGATTACAAGGTGTTACTGACATTGGGAGTTTGGATTTTCTGTTGTGTTGAATCAATGTTCAGAAAAAAATTAAAAATATGCCGACTTCCTAATTTCTTTAACCTTTGCATGCTTCCTGTTGAGTCAGGTCTATAGACCTGTTCAGACTGTTGGAAAGTGATTGTGGTGGCACTTTCCTCTCTGCTATATTACGCATGTCGGCAATTCGGCATAGAATGGAAACTTCCATACATTGAAGAACACTCACAGGCCTTGTTGATGCAGTGTGGATCGGGATAATTCAATCGCGCACCGCTTGCGCTTTGCAAACATTTACCAACGAAAGTTGGTTGCTTTTGTAACTCTCCCCAAACTTTTACACATCTACGGCACGTGTGTTTGTACTGTGTGACCTCCAATATATGGATAGATTCCAAACGTTTGAGTTTACAGCATAAAACTAAACCAACTCGTAAATGAGATACATTTGGATTTGGAAGGGTGAATGCCATCAAAAAGTCAGTACTCTGCAGATTTAAAATTTACACCTTCCTAATTCAGGAACCCTGAAAGTAAGTGGGTAAGTGAAATTACCGGGTACATCATAAACGTCTAGAGAATAAGCGTCTCCTTGCCCAGTGTAAAACATGTTCCATAATAAAAGTCACGCTTTTCGATAGGAGAGGACACACGATACGGATAAGATTAGGAAACATGCTCTCAGATCTAGATTCTCGTCACCAAAAACACGGCATTATATTCTTTTCGATGTTTGGTGTACCGTCCGCCATGACAGTCCACGGAAACGGCAAGTACTGCAAAACACTCATGTTACTAAATGCAAATCCAGGTGAAAGGTGCCAAGCCCTAGCTCAGCGGTTCGTACAAAAGAGAAAGACTGACAGAATGTAGAGGACAATCAGGAAGTGGGAGGCTAAGTACCAAAGGAATACCGGACGAATGACGACACCCCTAGAGTAGCAACACTAAAAATCCTCAGGAAAGCAAAGATTGCATTTTTTAACTTCCATTCCTGTTCGTGCCGCTTTTAAAAGCAAAACGTGAAAAAGAATAACCCATATAAAGTTTTAAAAAAGTTGGGGATCTATAAGTACATTATAAAGAAAGACGCAACAAATATACATTATTAGCTACTGTATACTCTTCTGAAAAAGTGATTTTCATTCTTAAACACACCTTACATGAAATAAATTTTAGTTTGGGAAAGAACATTACGTTAACGTTTATTTTGAAGCTAACCGAATCCATAGAAGGTGAATTTATAAAGTACATATATATCTAATCGATGTGGTAAGTTTGAACAGTTCTTTCTCTGTGTACACTTGTGTTTCATGTTTCATTTACTTTGCATCTGCTTGTTATTGTTGTATTTGTAGTATGTAGTTGCGCATTTTTTGTGGAACATGAGCTTGGCTTGTGTTACACAAGCAAATACACAGTTTCGACGAAAATCACACGTCAGCATGAGATCCGCCTTTTGCAATGAGGCACATAAAGTTCTAACATTTTCCGGTGAGAAGCTCATTACTCAAAGCTGCACCAGCAGTCCGTCGATTATCACCATGTCTGTGTTGTATGTTATCACTGTAATTTGTAAATGAAATTGTCCACATTATAACGCAGTCATTTACGCTCTACATCTGCGGCGTACGGTTGCTTGTTTAACGGAGGTATTAAATGCAATGCTTATTTATCAATAATATTTCGTTTTCGCACATAAAATAGCCATGTATTTTCTAAGCAATTTTGTGCTGTAGAACTTTTGTATTAGGCTGCCCTTCTACAGTATGTAAACTGTGAGCCAGTTTATTGATTTCCAAGTACCTATCGTTATCTTATCGTACTTATATATTATTGAATGTCGATTACCTAGATAGACTTTTGAAAATCAAATAAGTCGTGGTTTTGACGAGATATGTTAGATGCATGTGCGCTGAGAAGTAGTACATAATTTCTATATATACTAGGTATCATTGACATGAGAGCATTAACTTCAGTTGAAAAATTCTTTATAAAAACTGGATACTATTCAAAATCGGTATAATGAATTTAGAAACTTTAATATCTTTAATGTGGGCAGTTTAACACATACAAATTGTAGCATATTTGTAGCGTAACGACAGGAGGCACCTGGCTTTCTTGAAAGCATTTCATTGTCGGTTGAGCAAACCTTGTCTAATTCTGGTGTGGGTGTGTCATCGAAATATATAGAAAACCATGAATTCTTTGGCACGGAATGCAGACAATAAGGCGTTAAATGTTTTCTTTGATGTGTCAAGTCGAGGTTTTCTCAGAACCTCCATAGCCATATACAAAGTCACAAATCATGTATCGGTATATGAAAGTATGTTTTGCGATTATTACGTAGATTTGCTTGCTAGTGACAGCGACATAATAGATTTCGAAGACCGATTTGTACATTTTGTTTCAATATGACATGACGATCCATCACCAACTTTTTATGAATAAATTTAACATTGTGTCAAGGAATTGGACATGTGGGAGTGTCAGACAAAGATATACATTATTGTACGGGAGAAAGATGTGGTGATGCATTAGGTACATTCATATTCTGTTTCCAGCAGTTTAAGCTACAATAAGTGTGTGTGCTCATCATAAAATTACCTGCCTTGCCTGTTAAGAAAGCACACTTTTGATTCCACTTTGGCAACTGAGTGAAGTTACATGCCTGTGATCTAAAATCGGAGTTTTGACACTTTCACTCACCACTTTCAAGCAGAATACACAAAAATATTTGTACATTGTAAGTAGTTACGTATGTAATTTATTTTTCACACGCAAAAAATTACTGATGAGTCATTGGAATTTCATCAATTGATCACTAAGGTCAGCTGAAGTTTTAGGTTTATTGCTGTTTGCACTACAGACAAGCATATATTTTTTGCAAAGATCTTGGCCTACTGTTGGGCGAATGAGATGGATTTACAATTAGGAGTGAAATCAAAATTTTTACATGCACAAGTTTTGTTGGTAATTGGCAACCAAAACAGATTCGTCTACAGTTTTGACTGCTTCATATTGCACAAACTTGTAAACCATGATGGGATTTACAGGGACTAGACGGAGCTCAGACGACAGCACATTGGCTCAACTTTGATTTGTGGTACAAATCGAGATCAGTCATTCTGCGCTCGGAAAAACACTTCTAGGTTAGTAGGTCAACACAATACATGTTCTCTGGCAGTACCATTTTACCGTAAGAGACGCTGTGATAGTTTTCAGAAGATTCAAGAATTTTCACTTTCATTGTTATCTTTAAAAAGAACACCGGTCTGGCTTAACTAGTGTATCGGAGATATGTTTCGATCATTGCAACATTGCAATTATGCTTTTGTAAGATTTTTGAGTGGCTCGAATGATTTCACAGACATTCATACACAAATCCGTTCGCATTTACTTTGTTACTATCTGATATGTACATATTTTCCAGTAGTGGTAGTAGAACCAGAAACACTTAAGCATAATATATTATAGCATACGACGATATGCTATATATATTATGCTATATATTACGACTATTTAAAACACCTTTTTCTGGGTGGACTTTTTAAAACACCTTATTAACTCTACTTTAATTGCAATTTAAGCAAGTGCTTCACAGCTTTTCCACATTAAGAACGATTTATTAAAATAATGTACATATAATAGCATAAATAGCTTAGCCAAAATTTACTTGTGACTTGCTTGGTATAGTATGAGGTATACAATTGGGACTAAAATATTGGCCGCCACAAAGTTGTGCATTTCTTGTAGACTCGGCGCCTGAGAAGTGGCTTGAAGTTATAACTGCAGCCTTATTCAGTATGTGGTAAAACCTTTGTTCATTTCCAGTGAATCTTTGTGAGTCAAATCGTCAATTTTTTTAGAAGACATCGCAAAGTCATTTATAAATAAGCAATAAAATTCCGTTGGGATTATAATGAGGTGGTAAACTGGCAAATATCAAACACGGAAGTAATTATGTTCCTGCCAGATAGCTTCGTAACACTTCCCGAAGTTCCATCTTGATGTTGTGTATCGAAGATTTTTCGTGGAATCATTGTGGATAACAAGCACGTGTCTTACTTCTTCCACCCACCCACCCACCATGAGCGTGAATGCAAGCTGGTGAAACCGCATGATAAGAGAGGAATGAACTTTGCTTTGTGAATAAAAACAGTGCTTCACAGAAAATATTATTTTACGAGTATTTGCATTTTGTGCCACATACTTGCTAACATAAAAAGTTCAAAGTGTTTGCTTCTTTTTTGTTGAAGAAAGACACACTGTGGAGTTCGTGTTCACTTTTTTTTGTTTGAAACACACTAAATTTAGAGCATTCCTTCTGTTACATATCCGGTTGTTAGATAGGTTAGTAGACTCATTCGCAACACTCATGGAACCAAATGATATCTATTTTGCGCAGTGTCAAATAACTATTTGGCAACTTTGTCAGGAGTATTTCTTTTGAAAAATGTGAAAAATGCTTAAATACATTGAATTACACACTTCAATACGTGATGACTTATTAGTATCAAATTAGGCTTCCGGACCACTTCTTTCGACAATGACGTTGTAGAACAAACTTGGAGGAGAGGAGTGCTACTTGTATGATTCTTTAATCAAGTACCAGTATAATGAGACATTACCGGGATTAGCTTTCTCTAATTGAAATCTACAAAAAAACAACACTTTCCACTAAAAGGGTAAGTAGGTAAATGTTATTTATATGTTGAACTGTACAACAAATACGAAGCTTGTTTATAGCGTAAGTATTAGTTGCTCTATCTTCTTTTAAGAGGACTCTCTTAGGTCACGCACGTGCCAGTTTTTGAATGAGTGGTGGAACATGTTTTAACGAGTGAAAGGACACACATTTGACAGTTATTATAAGGACGTTTGTCCTATAGTGTTGAACTCGGGCATCCCTTGTAAAAAGGAATAATTGCGTAATGAATACATGGTCACTTTCCCACAGTGTTGATCACCATCATCATTTTATTAAGTCGGCATCTGTCGCCATCACGCGAACTGCACAACATTTTCTCTGTTAACAAAGACAATCTCAAAGCGATTTCTGAGTTTGTGTATAGTTGCTTTTCATTTTCCATCTCATTACAACAGCTTTCCATTTATCATGTCACATAAGTGAATGAAAGCGTACCGGCGACTGCTGAGAAGTAGTGTGATGCTTGTAATGATTTGAAGTGGACTAAGTGGAGGTCCCCTCAGTACCACTGAATTGGAATGAAAGATGCTCGTTATTATAGACAAATTGTAATATTGGTAAACTGAGAATGGAGACAAACCAGCCTCCTCCACGTGCTACTTGTTACCTTGATGTAGAGATGCTGTATTTCCTTAAAACTGCATGAAACTCGTATTTTTCCTAAATAAACTAAAGAGATAAATTGTGGAACTGAAGGAAGTGTAGGAAAATTACATGAGAAAAACAACGAGAAGACAGAATATGTCATACGAGTAGTTATGTTATCGTTGAGCCTGCACGAGTCTTCGAGCGCTCTGAATCCCGTACCCTAATTACCCTAATGATAACTTCCAGGAAACCGTGAGATTCAACCCGTGGCTTGACCTTACAGCATACTTTACCCAGCAGGATAACAAGTTCGTATAATAATTATACTCAGGTTTCAAACGTGTCTGAAAGTTGATTTTAAGAATTTTTCGTAAAACATCGTCTAACGTGTATTAGGTTTCCTTTAAAACCGTATAAAAATGTATGCATTCTGTCTTTTCGACGAGGTTTTTGAGTGACACGAGTGCAAGCTGATTACAAAGTTTTCCGACATGAAAAGTACGCAGTGTCCTTTGGAAAATTTATAAAACCGCAAAGATATATGTACATGTTTTAGCCACGTGTCATGTAATTGTATATACGGCTTATTAGCTGAAGCATGTCAGTTACGTGTTTACTCTCTGCTGTTTATTTCTGCTCCGTTAACGTATAAATCCAATGTATAGAAATTTTAGGAATTATTATCAGCACACAATCCACATTAAAACCAGGGTGAATTACAGCTACTGAAAAACCACTCAATAAATCTTACCCAGCTTGCTTGCTTTGCCTAGACTGAGTTACACAGAAAGAAAACGTCATTTAGTATATACTACTGGTCAGGTGAAAGTCATGTCAGCTTTCAATATATAAAATGCTCTAAACCTCATGTTAAGTTCAAAACAATTTAAGTAGTATTTAATAAAAAGTAAAACATTTTTACATCACGACTTTAGCTAGTAAAGTTAAACCGCTTAGCATTTTTTCTACATACATATGTAGTTCCGGTGACATTGATGAGTCGGAAGTGCCAAAACAAATATCACATTCTTAGTGCTTAGAAATGCAGAAAGGTCACGATTTAACGTTATTTTTTTCCCTGAATATTAGTTTACTGTAGGTTTTGTAAATGCCTTGCAATGTTGTACGGCCATGTACGAGTAAACACGTACATGGCCATAATTAAGGAACCGTAAAGGTGGATTCAAGGATTCATTTTATTCCCATCATATTTATGTTTATTCTTCGTGAAGACAAAACGTAAACATGCTGCTACATACTAGCATTGACTTTATCTCACACACATTTAAGAAATTTCATTATTGGTCATTTTATAGCTAGAGCTCGGTTGCAGTCTTCGCAAAAACGTCGTATTTGCTCCAGAAATCTTGGAGTTCACAAGACAATTACGAAACGAAGCTTATATTTTTATGGGAAGGCTTTCCGTACTTTATCATTGCATGGCATTTACAAAACCTACAGTAAGTTCATATTCAGGGAAAAAATTAACGCTAAATCGTGACCTTTTTGCATTTTTTAGAATGTGATATTTGTTTTGGCACTTCCGACTCATTCATGTCACCGGAACTACATATCTAGAAAAAATGCTAAGCGGTTTAACTTTACTAGCTCAAACCATGATGTAAAAATGCTTTACTTTTTATAAATTGTTTTGAGCTTAACTTGAGGTTTAGAGCATTTTATATATTGAAAACTGACATGACTTTCACCTGACCAGTAGTATATACTAAATGACGTTTTCTTTCTGTAAGCTGGGTAAGATTTATTGAGTGGTTTTCAGTAGCTGTAATTCATCCTGGTTTTAATGTGGATTGTGTGCTGATAATAATTCCTAAAATTTATATTCTGGTTTCTATACGTTAAGGAGCAGAAATAAGCAGCGGAGGGTAGTAATACCATTACCCGACATATTTGAATGCTTCGTGTTCAATATGTCTGCAACTCGGATGCAAAATCAGATTTTAAACATGGCTAAGAAAAGAATACCTAAATCCATACATAACTAGTCAATGTTATGTACCTATATGGATCACTATGCAGGGTGACCTTAGTACAACAAGTCCTCTCGAACTTTTATTAGCATACCCCATGACTTTCGATGGAGTCTGAACAGAATGACTACAGTTATTTGACCTCATTTTCATTAGATTACACACGATAACGTGCGTATTCTGTGCTGACTTGCATAAGCCGTTACCTAACATTGCATAATTGCATCATTGACTGGGGAATAACGAAATCACTTGTTCACTCGTTATCACATTACACGTAGGCTTTCTCCTGCTTTGTTTTATTTCTACACACAATACATCAATTTCCCTGCGTCTCATCACGCTCGAGTTACTTTGGGACTGGAGAAAAGTTCTACGAAAATACCTAATGGTTGACTGCCAAAGACATGTGTGTAATGGATGCTGTATTTGAGCAATCACTCTATTCAGTGCACGCTTATAAAGTGGACTCCACGAGCCAATAACTCACAAAGAACAAACGAACTCGCCCCCCACAGCGTTAAATTTATTGTGGGCTACCGGAATGCGACTTTGCAAGTCAAGTAGGCGAATCACCCAATGGCACACACAGGGATGCTAATAAAAAGACTGATGACGTGTTGCGGGCAACACTCGTTGAGTACGTGTTCACTTTGTCAACCAACATACTTTGGGAGAACGAAAGGCACGGAAAGTAGTTTTACATAAGAGAAATTGAATCCAGTAGCTCCGAAATCTTCACCGCTCTCACTAAACCTCCAAAAACTTCCTATCATTAATACCTTAAAAAGAATGGGTATGCTGAACCGTTGAGCAACTCAACTCATTTCAACTAAAGTCAACTGTTAGTTAGAGTGGCCATTAATAGTTCTAGCAACCTCAGGATTTACACTGATGCTTTGTAGTAATTAAACTGTCATTTCTGCCACGTAAAATCTATTTATAAGGTATGAACACTACTCTGAACTCGGTGATTCAATCGAATTGACCTTAGGGTGGGGGGAATAGGCATGAGTGGAGTCTGCATAGAACTCATGCATGAAAACATCACAACAGGCGCAGTTGTTTGAAGCGGAAAGTAAGATTTGTATGAAGACTGACATATTATTCGTCGCTGTAACCTGATTAGGCACTTTAGCAAAAGTTATAAATTTTGATAAAGGCCTTTAGCAAAATTTGTAAATTTTGATAAAGGCCTTTAGCAAAA
>JAHZMW010003177.1:0-28467 GCA_027743745.1 Alloscopus bannaensis
ATTTGGTTCCTGCGCACCCACTGAATGGGGTGCATATAAATTTATAGCTTAGAAAGTCAAATACAAAAGCAAGTTTTCATGAGGGAGCGAGAATCTAGCTTGCCTTGCTACATCACCAAATGACTTTCTTCAATTAAACACACATGTGGTAGTGATTGGAGGAACTTGTCGAAAGGAAACTGGCAAAAGTGGTAATTGCTAAACGCTGTACACAGCCTAGCCCAGATCAATTGAGGCTGCTGAGAATGGTAATTGAGAGCATTTGATTGATCGCAGAGAGGCGCTTTTATTCTCCCTAGTTGTTCTTACTGAATAAATCTCTGTTTCTTCCGAGAAGAAGGAATGTGGTTGAGAGAGAGAGAGTGACATTTCTGAGATGAGTTTTTGAAGGTTTGCTATGGGAGTGTTTTTTACAATGTTGATCATCAACGTTGAGACACATTCCGATGAATATTTTATGTAAGTGGTTCAATCGCTTTGTTGCATATTTCTAGTATTTTCTGGACTGAGGTTAATTATGACACTGTTTTAGGTTAACCTTTAAAAAAGACAGTGTGCTTGCTTATATGAAATAGAGTAGAGACTCGAGAAGTAAGCATTCCAGTCATACGTCAATCCATTAAAGATTGCTATTAAGAAGATTACTTCATGTGGAAGTAGGGACGTTCCGATACTCTATTTTTTTCTAGCTCAGAGAATACCTTGGGTCTCTGTTCGCATTCGTGCGTAATCCTGCTGGAATGCAAGAGAGAGAAATCCTCACAACTTGGCATATGATGATGATGGCTATGTCACAGGCTACAATCAACTTGTTTTTTTCTCTCCTCTCAATCCAACGTCAAAAATACTCACATTCCTGATGCCTTTCTCACACGGACTCGCCGTCTCTCTCCGAAATGTTTTTAGAGTGAAACCAAAATGCTGCGGAGAACTAGAGGTTCGTGGACAAGAGTTGTAGAAAATAGGGTAAATTATTAACTTTCTTTATTGTAGAATATTGTGCATGTGTAGCGCACACTGTATGAATGAGTGAACGCTATAAAGTAGCACGGTAAATCGAAGTCATTTTTCAGAACCACGCTTAAAAACATTTTTATTGTGGCAACTTTGTTTCTACGTGTTCAAATGTGCTCACGTCGTTCAAAACAAAAATTTTTCTCTCGAATTAAAAGAGCTGCTCGCAAATCTGCTATTTATAGCGACTCCAACGATGTATTAGTCCACTCGCTTTATTGTTTGGTTTGAGAGCATTTGTTAGGACAAGAAGACACAGGTTTGACCATTAGTTATATAAGAATGGTGCTCATACACCCACTTACTAGTATTCATACATTTTGGTTACGAGTCGTGAATCTGTTGTCACAACGTGGAATCCATCTCAAACGATTGACCATTAGGATGGTTTTTTCTCTTCCTTGCTTTGGCTTATAGCGTCACATCAAATGTTGGGAGAAACATGTCAATCATATACCAGAGAACTTTATGACCCGCATCATTCCTTCACGGTCTTGGCAATATTCTTTTTTCAAGTGAGCCCATAATAATAATCCATACGCCGCCGCCATTGCGTATGAATATTAACAAAATGACGGGAAATCATGCATATTATTAAGATGTTATTTAAACTGCAATCTAAACGTTTTGTTAAACTGTGCATTTTTGTGCTTGATACAAAAGAATAGCTAAAATCCATGCTTGAAAAAAACACGAAAAGTATGAAAATGACATGGCATCCCAGTAAATACTCCTTTGACGCTGGAGATATCGCAATTTCCGAAAGACCAGAGAAAGCCCACGCTATCCGCGTCAGTCATCATCATGTATGCTAATAACGCGCTATTAGCGTTAAATGTACAAAATTATAGTGAAGCGAACGAAACAGAACTTGATCCAAATCATCAATTTCGCATTTTTTCCATGATTGTTCAAAATCCATTTTCTTTTGGACATCATGGTAGCAAACAGCAGAAGCACCTATTCATTTTCTGCATTTTTTCTTCTTTCCGTCGATTAAAGACACCCTCATCTCGTTCATTGACGTTTTCACATTTTGAACAAATGCAGCGTCTTTTACGATGAGATGGAGAACAAAAAAATATATAGATGTTCAAGTTTATGATTCAGTTCTTCAGTTTATGGCGAAGAAGATGCCTTCATTTGGTGAGAAAATAAAAAAATCTCCAACCTCAGAAAGAGTCAGCAAAACATCAGCAAAAAAACGGAGACGATGATTTGAACGATAAAATGTAAAAAACTTGTTTTTACGTTTATTGTTTATATAGCGTCTTTTCAATTCATCTTCCAGTTTAGAGCATTCCCATTGATCGCTCAGAATTCACAAAAAAAAGGTTTTGTAGTGCACATTATATCTCCTGATGACGATATCATTTTTTTACAACTCACGTGTTTTTCTCTGGACTTCAGCTGCAGCTATGGGAGCTTATTATTATTGATTTTAGATCAGACTACATTACTGTTTTAATCAAACTCAATTTTTCCCTCAATTTTCCTTATCACTTATCATTACCATCACCGACCGCAGAGAGCACATTTTTGAAGTCAAGAGTGAGATGAGAACGTGAGATCATCATCCTGTTAACCCTTGCACAACGTCGTCATCGTGTGCACTCTAACTTTAATAAATATGAAAATGCTCACCACACAAAAGAGTGATTCACAAATTTAATCTTATTCCCAATCTCATTAAGTTGTTTTCTGGTATTTAGAAGATGTGAGTTCGCCGTGTGATGTGATGGCGAGAAATATTTTGGAGTAATAAGCATCTTGGTTGTTTTCAACATTCCCATCTTCATCGTATGCATAAACATTTTAAAAGCCGGGGTTCATCTCGAATTGTGAAGCTCACTTTGCATTCCCTTCCTTTGAGTAATAATAATCAGGTCTGGTTTCTGTGTTTTTTTTTTTGCCCGCAACAACGGGAGAAATTAGAATGATTTTAGTATTTGAATTTCTCAAAACGCTCCTTTACTCAAGAGAAAAGGATGTATTGATGAAAACACAGAGAGTCGAGGATTTTTTAACTTGATTGAACATTTTCCCATCGTTTCAACCTCTTCGATTGAATGTATGCCATCATACCGTGGCTACACGCCACTTTTGTATGATTTCATTCAAACTTCTACGAATCTCCACTTTTCTCTGCGTCACGAGTTAGATTGTCCTTAAAATCCGAGAGAGGTTCCCCTCACTTCTCGCTCACCCATTTTTTTTATCTAGAATTCGGCTGAGCACAAGAGCCGAGAGATATGGGTGCTGCGTTAAAAAAATCCGAGTTTCAAAGTGCTCGTCTGAGCGTTCTTGAAAAACGTTTTAGAGCAAGTCACACTTCTTCTGATAGTCACTAATAGCTTTGCGGTGTTTCATGTCAAGTAGTGATATAACAACTGATTTCCTCTCTTTCAAACAACCATCCATCTTTTTCATCTTCTTTTCGACACAGTGACACAAACTAGTCGACTCCAAGGCCAATACAAAGCAGTTCAATCCATACGCCAGCAATTTTTTTTCGCCGTGCTCACACAGAGTTGACAACGTTAACAATATCAAGTATTACCAAGCTCGATATAAAATGGATTGCTTGTTATTGCCAACAACTGAGAATTTAAGGAGTGCACACATTTATCTATTTGTCACAGTCCAATTTTTTCACCATTATTTCAAGAAGAAGTGCATTGTGTATTTGCACATTTTTTTCAAGGGTAACAGATTGATAGAGAAAAAGCAGTTGAGGCACATGGCAAGTCAAACTTGAAAAAACACATCCTTTTTCAACAAATGAAAAAAAATCATCGATATAAAAAAAGGCTTATATGAGTTGTACACATGTGGCATCAGCATCTTCCTCACTCATGTCCTTAATCCTGTCTTTGAGAGCATTAAAAATCGTGTACAGAGAGAAGAGCACTCTAAAAGCGTTTCATATATCTAATTAAACTTCTAAAGGAGCACAGTATTTTTTATCAACCGAAAAAAACTCTTCTGCACTTGCTCTTAACTCACAATTGGTAAAGAGTCGGAATTGAGCTCGAGCTATAATCACTACTCCTTCCGAGTCGAAAAAAGTATATATTATTATATTATTATTCCTGTCGTGAAATTTGAATTGCGAATTTGCAAAAGAGAAGAAAATAAAAGGTAAAAAAGTAAAGTGCGAGAGTGCGGCTGTAAACAAGTTAAGGCCACGTTTGGTCATAAAATCCAATAAATTCCCTGCCATTGTAATGAACTCTGATTGACCAAAGACAAGTTGTTGTCAGCATCATCGAAAAGCCGTAAAAAATGGATGTGGATTTAGTGAGACAACAGGATAGGAGCACGTAATATAGCGCATACTACGATCATCTTCATAATCCGTGTCATAGTGATGTCGCACACACTTTCTATAAATGATTATGATTACAGGCGAAGAAAATATATGAAATCCTGATTTTCTCTGATACTGGTCAAATCACAATTCCGTTCAAGTCGTCGTCACCAAGAAAAAAAACGAAGGATCGAACGTGGTGTCGTGTGTTCTCTAGTGTGGTTGAAGAGTGATGATAAAAAATATATTCTCTTTGGCTTGTTTGTTCCTTCTTTTTCAAAGTGTAACATACTTCGTTATTTCGAGCTTGATCCTTGTCGTGATTACACTTATCCTCAATAAATCCGCAACAGCATCTCTCTACTCGATCTCTTCGACAAATACACAACTGCCTATCTGAAGAGCATAAATTGTGATAAAATGATATTTGATTAAATTGATGCACAAGAGGCATAATATATACTTTCTTTTCAGTAGAGGACATATTATTACCTATATTTTATTCAAAATAATATAAATTCTAGTCCTATGCATTTCTCGAGAATGATTTTGATTTGATATTGTGATAGTACGATTATGAGGACGATGCATAAGTGAATTGTCGTCTTGTGTGCAGTTGAAGATTAAGGAGAAGTGGCCAGCAACATAAAAAATGATTTTGAAAAAAATTTATATATATTCTATTATTCCAAATGTGTGTGTAATGGCATCTCATCAAAATGGCACACCAATCATTATGTTTTGCCCTTTTGAACACATGTGAGAGATTTTTTTAAATAACGAGAAAGAATAACGGCCTGTAAGCCTGCCACGCTTGCCAAAGGAAGAGAAATGGATTTTTAAGTGGACTGCTGCATGCAGCAAGAGGATAATGCAATTTACTTGCAATTCTGGTTTCTTCATCATCATCTTGTTATTGTGAATCCCTATCGAATCCAACTCCACGTAAAAAAATCACAGCTTCCATTTTTTTCTCTGAAAAATTTATGTCGAGATGTAAAATCTATAATTTGTTACTGTGATCGTCATAAAATGAGGCGAAAATCAAATATTGTCATATTCAAGCGATTCACTTTAATTTTTTTAATCTCAAAACCAACTCGTCTCATCTTTTTGGCAAGGCTTATAAACACACAACGGCATCGGTCCAACAATACAAATCTTTCCCCATCATATTTCTCTTGGTTTTCTTTCAGCTAAGGATGACGGTATAAGGAGTAATTTTTTTTTAAAAATTGTTCAACATTCTCGTTAAATTGACTTGTACGATGGACTTTCATCCCAGCCAAATTATGGTCAACAAGATCCGTGGTGTCGTGTCCACACACTGCCTTCTCGTCCTCATCATCTCGTTATTCAGAGAGGTCAGCCTAATTGTACGCTTCGCCTTCCTTTCCGGTGCGTAACCAACTCAATTAAATGTAGTACTGTAGGAAGCACAAGGACTAGGCCAAAACTCGGAACAAGACTCTAATGAAATGAAACTTTTCTCGTATTTTTTTTTCAAATGATTTTTTTTGAATTAGTGAGACTCATGAGTTTTGTGTGCTACTTTTCATTAAATTAAACGCTGTTTAAACCATCGAGAAAATTAAGAAGAAGTCAAAGAGGAAGAGAGTGGCGGAGGAAAAAAAAGTAAATGGCAATTTGTATAAAACCAGTTTTTCCTCCTATTTTCAATCTGTTCTCTCTTAGGAAATTTCATGCACTTTTTTTTTCTGCACTGCACTACATGCATCAAATCTCTGAGGATGAATTCACGTGTACAAAACGAGCAAGTAGATACATATCCGAAACAAGTTAGAAAACGTTTCTCTTTGTATTCTGATTCGAAACGATCGTCTTCAACATTCACAAACCCTTTGCGAATCATCAATACATAGCGTCGTCAACCATTTGTGATAGAGATGTCGTGGTGGTTGTTGTGCAACATCAAAGCGTGTGTGTGGATTCTGCAGTTTGCTCCTCACAAAATGCAAGAGTCGTGCTTGGTTTTTCCACCCTCTCTCTCTCTGCGTTAACGAAAAAGAAAGCAAAACGACAGGGACAAGGAAAAAAAAAGAAGGGTTCATCAGCAAAAAGGCACACAGGGCGTTCAAGAAAAACGAGTTGAAGCGCCGCCGCTCTGCGTCGTGCTGAGATTTGTGTGTTTCGCATATAACTAGAAGAAACACATTATTCCACACATTTTCTCTGATTGTTTGTTCGAGTGAGTGTGCGTGAGTGTATTTGTAGACGCGACACACACACTCAGAGAGAGTTTTAAAAAACGAAGACAATGTTATCTGTCGTGAGGTACATGACACCATAAAAACGCATGATATGATGAAGGGCATCATCGTCGTATCATGTGCGGCAGAAGCATCTTCACTTTTGTTACTCACTTCATTAGCATATGTAGCAATTAAGAAATTAATATAAGGAGAAGCTGCGGTGACTTGTTGATTGTTGTCGACATTTTTAGAAATACTTTGAAAAACACACAATTTCCATCCTAAAATATGGGCAAGCCTGACAGTGAAGGAGTCAAACGTTTAATTTTTAAACATGCTCATCATAACGCGCATCACTGAAAGTCTTTAAGTGAGGCATCACATTTGTCATGTTCATTAAGAAAGACGAGAAACGCACGCGGAGAGGAAATCGTTTGTAAACTTGTGAGCTGCAGTAGTCTGGTGGGCGAGCTCATTCAAAGTTTTGACACTATCACATTTTTTTTTGGTGTGTGCATGCATGTGTGCACGCACATTTCGTCTTTGCTCACATTACCGAATGAAATTAGCCGAGCTAATTTAAGCATGAAAGTTTTGTTTTTCTTTGAGAATGGAGCATAAAAAGAAATCCTGATGTGATGCGCGTGTGTGCACATTACACTCGCACGCACCTTTCGGAAGTTGTGTCTTTGATGCGTGTGAGCTTCGTTAAGATCGGTATACATAATATAATAGTTACATGACAAAATGCTTACTTTTCTACAACCCTTTTTTGTGAACATGAACGAACCAAATACTTTCTCTGTGACACATACTTTGAGACATGCTAATTTGAGCGATTTCTTAGGAAAAGACAAACGACCGTTTTTCCTACTGTTGTCGGAAAGTTAATGACGAGAAGGAATGATGATGATACTTTTCTTAGTTTTTGACACGTTTTGAATGCTGTAGAATACATGTAGCAAAAAATTCTTTCAAGAATGCTCACATAGGCAAGAAAAAGAAGCTCAGCGAGAATCAGGTAGGCAATGGACGACGAGATAAAAACCCTCGTGAGTACATTGGTTTTACTATGGATACCTATGCATGGCCGCTCAAATTCGTGTGATGTGCTTAAAACAAACTTTGTTCTCTGTTTCTTTCGTATACGAAAACTGTAACTTGATCTTCGCTTTAAAATACTCATTTATAGTTGTCATGTAAGTTACCTTAATTTTTTATAGTGCGCACGTGCTCTTCCTGTACCTTGTGTTAAAATTCTGCGAAAGGTTTAAGGAAAAGGGTCGACACTTCCTTCTGAACAAAGTGACAAAAGCTTGGTTCATCATTCAGCATTTTCCAATTCCAAGTACAATTTGAACAAAAACACCAAGGAGATGACTGAATATTTTAGAGTGAGACTGCTGTATCGAAGAGAAGTATATACAACGTACAATTTTTTACTACGACCCGCACACTCTCGTGTTGACCACGTTGTGGTTTGGCTGCTTAGCATAATCTAACTGTTCATTGTGTACACCGTTGGCATTTTTTTGGTGAGTAATATGATTGGATTTGCATAAAAGGAAGGACGGAAGATGATGTGGACACGTAATAAACCAGGAAACATAATATCAAAACAGTGTACGTAAATTTTGTAGGTGTTGTAGGATCGCAAATACCGACACTATAGCATAATAAGATGAGTATTACTATTATTATAAAACTGGCTAAAATGAGAATGGTACACGACATACGCTACTAAATGATTTTTTTCTCTATTTGACTTGAGGAAGCGAGAGCATTATCTCCACATAATGTACCAGCGCATGTTTGTAGACCGCAGTGGAAATAATTTTTGATGAGCGCTTTACCCTCACTCCTCAATCAAATGATGAGCCTCTAACATGCGTGAATAAGTAATGACGTGAACGATAACCATGACATACGCGGTGTGCATAAAGTGTGTGTATTTTAAAACTTAAAACTTTGTTCTCTAAAGTCATTGTAAATATTTGCACTCTACTCAAAAACATATCCGTAAAAAAATGGAAGCCGTCTAAAATGTCAAATGTACACTGAGAGCGTTGTCGAGATGGTGGTCATGAACGTGGAATCGTTCGCGTTCATTTTGTCTGCAAAATGATGATTATTATATTTCTTGTGTGAAAGGAAGGAAACGGAAGAAGGATGTGTGTGCGAGTCAAAGTTTTTCCCCCTCCTTGCAAATATGTGCATATCAAATTGTACACGGCTTCTTCCATAATCGTCGTCGTTTTGTACGTTTTTTATACACACACACACTGACAAAGTTATCGGAGCTCGTAAAAGAAACATGCTTTGCACAGGTGAAAAAATAGGGATTTTTAACCCTGTCCATTTGGATGCCATGCCTTTTTCTCATGAGTGTATAATATTTTTCGGTAATACGATGGTACACCTTATGTTTTGTATACTCTCCATCGAACTCGCAAGTTAAGAGCTATGTTGCTCGTCGTTTTGACTCATTGTGATGCGAAGATGATGCCATGGTGAGTCAATACGTTGCGGGTAGTGGAGTAAATAATGTGTTCATTGTTTACTACACGAGAGAGTACACAGGAGGAAATTATGGATGTGAGAATTTTATGGTAAGAGGAAGAAGTATCAACGGTGTGAGAGTATATTCACATAAAAAACTAATCATGCCAAGACTATGCATAATTTGAGCAAGAGAGAGAAAGAGTATTGTAAGAATAATATTATGGACGCGATATGTTTACAATAGTGCAGGTTACAGACAAACTTTTCTGTATTCTCCAAAGTATTGTTGGGAATGCTCGTTTTTTTTCTGTGGACCATGTCTGTGTGTCTGTGCTCATCATATTTTGTCTTTATCAAGATCTTCAGCAATGAAGTATGAAGGCAACATTTTACTAAAAGACACACACACACTCGCTTTTTTTAGGCATCAAGACATGCTCACTTTGAATACACTTCATGATGATAATAATATGATGGGGATGATGTGCCTCAGTTGTTACATCGATGTTTTGCTCGTTTCTCCCATGAGGTCGGTTCTCTCTCTTGGTACGCATTTATGCATTTTCACGATACCAAACAAGATTAGCCTTTTTTCAGCCATTCTCTTTCGTATACAATCCAGGTAGGTACGACGACTACCCTAAGAGAATGACCGGTGATGCATGTAACATGCAAAGACGGGATTTTTTTCAGGTAGAAATAAAAATATGGGCGGGTGGGAAAGCTTCATCATCATTATGATCATTGCTTTTTTTCTTCATTTCAAAAGCAACTATACTTATTATATTATATAAATTATTTTTTTCAACGAAGAGTATAATATTGTGGGACTGCTGGAAATGTAAAAAAGGAAGCTCTCCCTCGTACCTTACCCATCCGTAGAAAATATCGTTGTCCACCACCATCACAGCAATATCGTCTTTATATTGTCGGAGATATATAATAAAGTCATACGGTCATATAAGATGACACACCGTTCTTGTGCTTTCACAAAATCCCTTGTGATGCAACGCACTTAACTCAAAAATTAATGTTAAGGGGAAAACCGTTTATCTGCTAAAGTGGGTAGTGAGACTGGGAATGGAAAACAACAAATACGCGTTGATGGTAGTAATAATAATCTGGTGAAAAAAAAGAATCATTTTCACACCAACTAATAAGTTTTCCTTTTGAAAAGACACAATTAATTAGCATGTTTAATCAAAAGGCAGAGGGAAAATGTAAGAAAATCATAATTTGACACCATTTTGCCAGAGTTGGAGGAAAAAGAAAGCCAAGCCCAAGCACCTCACTTTGAGGACTAGGACAGAAGGTAGCTTCATATTATTTACGTTGTCCCACACAGAAAGAAGCTCTCCTCGCATATTATTTTCATAAGAAGGAGAGTAAGAAGGGAAGAAAACTTTGAAAGTCACAATACAAAATCATAATATCTTACATGTACGCATCCCTGCCATGCACGCTGGCATTGAGAAAAAAAACTGATAATGATGAACAATGACAAAACCTGCTCTCAACAAAATATTTACCATTCTCCAATCCACAAGTCTTATACACTCTTTTCAAATTGCTACCAAAGCGGAGAGATGGGAAGAAAAACCCTATCCAAACCAAATAAGGTTGACTCTCTCCGTATTTCTATATGGTCACTTTCCATGTGTCTTTACACTAACGACACGCATCCTTTGCCAACAATGAAGCGTCATACACATTTGTATTTACATGAAGAAAATCCTTCTTCAAGTCTCTCGCTCTACGTAACACTAACGCTGTCCCACAAGAAATGCATAGACTCTCTGAGACGACACCAGATTACCTCTCTCATTATTACAAGATAATATTCTCGTACATTGTTGAGCATTTCTGAGCTAGCTCCGCATGATAATAATGATGACCAAGGAAGACTCTGACGACTACTACGGCGACGACGACTCAAGAAACTCTCAAAAATTAAGTCTTCACTGTACCATACATTCATGCTTTTTCTCTGAGCATCTTCCACCACAAAGACCATGATGCGAACGTTGTTCCTGTGGAAATCCTCTCCCGTTCCTCAACTTTTACATAGACCAGACACACGTACAAAAAGTCACATTAAAAAGTGTTTGAAAACCTGAGTAAGATGCCTACGTACACATAACGCCAACTTCACCACAGTCTTATAAGCTCTAAAAAAACAAGTCCCATCATCATCATCATGACCATTGTAGCATCATCCTTGAGATACAGAACAGAGATAGATATAGAGAAAAAAAACTATAATTTTCAAGCGTACATTCTAATGTCTACATACACATTGTGGACGTAATGATGAATAAGAACTCAGGTAAAAATACATGAGAAGTGAAGGTGCACACATCGTCCTCGTCGTCGTCCAACATATAAAAAAACCCTCTTTCCTTTACTATAGGAGTGGATAGTTGTTAAAAAGTGAGAGAAGAAAAAAACGAAAAGTGTAAAAAAAGAGTAAGGGAAAAAAGTATATTTTATGTGGAGAGAGATAGAGAGGCATTCTCCTCTCTTTTTCGATGATCTTTTTTACACACAGTCTCCTCGTTGTTTCCTAACTTCACTTCAAACTTTTCCGTACAATACGTACGAGAGAGACTGTTGACTGTCAAGAAAAAAATTAGCTCTCTCATCACCAGTAAGTCACACTCTTGCTGGATGTGTTTTTAAACGAGACGTGAGAAAATCAGCGTGCTTTTACCACCAAAGTGAGATTAGGAGTAAGGGACCTTTTCCATTGTCAAGACGAGCGAGACAAGTTGCTTTAAAAAAATGTGACCTTATCGAGTCTAAAAGGTGAAGAGAATTTGTAACGCTTCCAAGTGATTGAGTTGATGTGGAAGACTTGAAGGTGTGGAAATTGTTAGTATTTGGTTAAGTTCGGAGTCAAAATGTGAAGTGGGGATGATTGTAGTTGTTTGTAGACGAGCGGAAGTTTAAAGGACAAATAATGATGATGAGGAGAGTTCAGAGAAAGATTGACGATGGGGTTGACACTCTACCCTGATTGTGACCACGGTGGAGGCACTCGTGCAGACAGGAGGAAGCGGAAGAAGAGAGGAATGGCTTGGAGGAAAATTGGTTGAGACGGCGAGAACGAAGTTTTTGCGAGTTCAATACGTCGCCATACGTTGTGTACTGAACTGATTGGTTGGTGGTGATGTAGTGGTGTTCTGGTCAGTTTGGGAAGTGGAAAGTTGAAGCCCAGAGACAAGGATAACTTTTAACTATTGGCCGCCTGAAATCCGGAAGGTAGGATTTGTAGAGAGATTGAGGTATTTGAGTAAAAGATTTAATAATTTGAATGATTGATATATATTAGAACCACCAAATACTAATGGTGTTATAAAAAATAATGCTAAAGTTGAGTAGTTTTTCATATTGAAGATGTAAAGCAGTGTTCGCTGTTAATTTTTTATGTCTGGATCATGATTTATAATTTTTGACGTTAAGAAGTCATACTTCAAGAAGAATTGACTAAATTGAGATTTGGTATGTGTTTGTGTGTAGCAGGCATTATTTCACCTTGGAACGCGTGTCCGATACGTTTGGGTCGCCAGAACACGATTTATGAGTAACCCCTACTTGATTGGAAACACCAAAAGGTAAACATTGTCCAACATAAAATGATTGATTTGTTGATATGGATTGAAAGGAGTGAGTGACCTGGAGTATTTTGTTTTTGTTGTTTAGATAGTCCGGGCACCACTGACCCTGCAACCCGAAGAAGTGCTCAGTTTTCAGTTGAAGCTCTTCTTCCTGATAATCTAATAGTTGATGGTGTTGAACACAACGTGAACTGACACTCTACAGTCTGTGTTTGTCTTTCCGTGGTTATCATCTCCACTCCGTGATCCACAATCTATACAAAAGTGTATACGAGGAACACCGACTGAAAGGAGGAACATTCTATTAACACACGGCAGTTGCTGATAAATCCGCCTTATCTTCGCTGCAACATATGAGCAGATTGGTTATCACCGGGGGATAAGCTGTACTAATCCTGAGTTCAGTGGTTGAGTTTATTGGCTGCGGCTCGTAATAGATTAGCCGATGATGACAACACAGCAACTCTCTGTCGAGCATTTACATTCAACATTACAGCGAATGACACGATGACGAAGTTGATAGATGAAGGAGAGATTTAAGATAATAGTGTAATCTGAAGTGAAACTAATTATATTTTATCGATATTTAATGTATCTATCACTACCAGCTTCCTTGTACTTACTCATCGCTCTTGCTGTTGGCGAGAGAAGTGCAACGGGGTGAATCAGTGCCTTTAAAGGACTCCTGTTGACAATTACCTGTAATCCGTCCACTAATCAAATACCTGGATTCCGCGACTGACTTCATCATCGGAGATAAGGCGGTGCAGTGAGTGTACCATGTGCTTGAGTACAACCTGCGAACAATTTCCGTGCATCTATGTATGTGTCTTATCGAAACTAGTGTGAGAAGTCGTGTTGACGAGCTGTGTGCTTATCTGCGGACCGCGAATATAATCATTTAACTCGTCGTTGTTGTAACTGTGAGTTGTGGTGATTGTTGTGAGTTATGTTAGTTTGTGCCAAAGCATCTCGTCATTCCAAGTCGAGCGCCTTACTCACACGATACCTTTTATAACGTGCCTTTGGAGGAATTTTGGTAATTATTCGACCAAAGGCTGACCAGACTTTTTGACGACGTTTCGCCGACTACAAAAATATGAATGATTAGGAGGTAGTGAGTGGGTGACTTGTGCCAAAACGTGTTCCAAGCGAGCAATATGCTTGCCCGCCACAACGCGATAAAAAGCCTAGATGTTTTTTTACTCTGTTGACTGATGTTTGACTGGTCAACTTGGGAAACCTCGACTTGAAAACAAGAGCTTCCACCTGTGACCGACGAAATCGACAAGATGCCTGACAGCGGTGTCATCTCCCAAATGTCCGCTCAACAACCCCCCTTTTACAGTCCTCCAGCCCCTCCACCTCCGCCATCAAGTAGCCATCACGGAGACGGGGCAGGATACCATGGGACAATAGGCTACAACGGTGGAGGGGACGATACTCTCAATGCCAATTACCCCCGCTCCTTCCACACGTTTGGGGTCCTCGGCCCAAGTAACAATGGGGGCGGTGGGGGGAGAACTGTTAGTTTTAGTAATAACAACAATCCCAACGACCCGAATAATAATAGTGGCCTCGATGACAGCGGCGAAGGTGGAGCGTTGTTGGGTGGAGGTAATGGCAATGCTAATCAGCGAGATTTGTTTGAGGAGATTCGAAACGGTGGAGGACACTGGAGTCAGCTCCTCCGCCAAGTGGTCTTCTCCCCGCCAAACTTGGACGAGTACATGAAAGATGATCCTATGACAGGACAAGAAGACGGTGAGAGTGGAAACGGTGGTAGTGCTAATAGTAACTTTGCCGTGGTTCCCCTCCAAATCGTCGGCGGCTCGGAAAATGGGCAGTTCGTGTACGTTGGAATCACTAATCAAGACATTAACCGATGGATCACAGTCGGCTATCTGCAGCCTGGGGATATCATTCTAGAGATTCAGGGGCAGCAGGTAAGCAAAAGTGTTCAATTTCATAGACATTGAGGAGCAAATTGTCTGAAATTTAATTTGGAAATTGAAATAGCTAGCCGTCTCGATGGTGGCAGTAAGAAAACAAAAAAAAGAGGACGAAATTTATACTATATAGTTTAGATGCTGCATGGTATCTGGATCACTGTTTTCTTCAGGGAATTAGTCTCTACTGCATGAAACGGGTCAACTCTCGTGCTGTTGGTCTAATTAAAAAAAGGTCACACTGTCAACTGTAGAAAGCTGCTCAAAGAGTGTCTCCTTTAAATTCGCTCACAAGGAATTTTCTTTGTGACGATGACATTGGTACAGTACCACGTGCTGTGTTCACATTTATCAGTTTCAACACACACTCCTAAGACTCAAGTTGTGACTGCTCCCAAAAGTAGAGAGAGTGAGGCTCACAGTTTCAAAGACATGAGCAACGGTTTTCGCTGGTACAAAAGGTTGCTAAACAGAGTCGAAAATTTGTCTCCCAAAGTTTTCCTCTCTCTTTGGTACATATATGGCACATCTGCAAACTGTGTAGCTGTGAGCGACAGCGAGGTATAATTAGCTCGGCTTTCAGAAACAAAAAGATGTGAGTCAGCATTTCTACAGAGATCCTCATCGTTAAATATGCACTTTTGAGAAATGGAGTCATTTAAAGAAGTCTGCATATTTCTTGTGTGAATTAATCTCGTTGTTCTGCGAACTGCTTTTCGTGAGCGGTTTCATGCTTATGACTTCCACATTGGGATAAAGAAGTGTATGATGTCGCTGGTTTTCGTGAGAAAATCCTCAAAATACGGCGTAATCCTTAATTTCATCAGAGACGAGAAAGGCTTGCATTCATTCGGAAAGTCGGCAAGGAAACATTTGTCAAGAGTTGAGGATTTTTATGCAACAAATTCCAAAACGTGTGCTGCTCCCTCCTCTTATTTGTCCTCCATAAACTAGTGGCAATTTTTTAATGAGCGGGTGCCGCTGGAGGAATGAGGAGACTCGTTCATATTTCATTTTCCTAAAGAATTTACCCATGAATGAGGACGGGCGGCCTGGAGTAAAGGATAAGAGGTTTGAATGATTTATCAAATCTCGTCGCGTCGTCGCATGTATAAAATTGTATCGCGTATCGTATCCCAGAATGGTATTGATTAGATGTATTACGACTTTCTCGTCTCTGTTTTCATTTTAATAATTTTTGACTTGAGGAATTTTCCTCCCATTTCGACATTCTTTCGTTGTTGTTGACACTACTGGCAATGGAGTCGTTGATAAAGTGGGAGAGACAGTATTTATAAAATCCTGCCTCAAATCATGAAGGCTGATAGGTTTTTATGTGGCAAACTAGTTGGATAGCATACAGATAAGCAAAAATTGGATGAATGGAGTGCTTTGTGAAGTCGAGGTGTGTCGTTTCAGCTCACTTCCGTTTCTCTGAATTTACTGAAACGTTGTTGCAGGTTTCATACGGTTCTCTCCTTTGCCGACTTTTTGTGTCCTGCGAAGTAAATCCGTGCTAGCAGAATATTAAAGTATTTAATAAACATCGAGTGCGCTTTTCTGCATTTAACTAGTTTATCTAGTACTTCCGGGCGTGTTTTATTGTACCATGTCCCAAAAGTTGCACCGATGCTCCACGCAAAATCAGAAAATTTTCATCCCGAGCTGGGGATAAGTATTAACTGTAAGCATCACGCTGCAGATAAACTTGTCATTGCATGACATCACGATTCCAGAGCAACTGCAGGGTTACATTATAATCTTTTTAGTGTTTATTTAGAATGTTGAAGGTGACACGTTTGTAATGCAGCTTTCCAGCAATATCAGACATTTTTACAACCTCACATTTTAATTTCCTCTCGTTTCCTCCACGCTTCACGCTTCATTTGGTTGAGAGTGATTTTTTACTCCTCTGCTCCGACAGAAAAGTGAAACTCGACGCTCTGGAAACAACACAGGATTGGACTATATGGGATTAACTGAGCAAATATACGACGACATTAATTTCGCAGTCTCTTTCTGTCGTGTAAACAACTTTTTAAAGTGGTAGCTGATGAACAAAATACGACTCCTTGTTTGTTTTTTATGCAAAGGCTGTAGAGATGTCAAGAAATGCATACACCCTCTAATTGTATAACGAATTCATGTGTCAACAAAATCGTAAAAGGGTGACCTATGCACAAACTAGAGATTGTCGGAGGAGTCAGAATTTGTTATGTTCAAGGGATTTTATGTGCATACCGCTCTCGACGGCATTTAGCGTGTACATAATAATATTACGTCATATTTAGAGAGACAGAGACAACGCAAAATAAATCTCCATTTTTTAAAAACTTTTCGTCTAATTTATTTGTGAAGTGCGTCGTCACCTTGTTATTAGCCTCACGTCTCGCCACTCGGCAGCAATAACCTGGTGTATGTAATAGATTGTATCCTCTCTCATAATTACAACACGCCCAACGTGGAATTCGAAATGAGGACAGTAAAAAGTGCAAGTATTTTAAGCCACCAGCATACCACCCCTAACAACTAAACCACCGAGAGAGAGCCACCTTGAATGTCACTCTTTTGTCGACTTTTGTCTCACTGTCATGCTAGTACTCGTGTGTGGCGTTCAGTCTTTTAGTTTCGTAGTGATTTACATGGTGAAATAATTACAGCGTAAAGAGCAACTAACTCACGTCAATAAAGTATGTGAATAAAAAAAACGGTATACTGCCACCAAGCTGAGCTACAGCCTCTCATTCCGTTTTGTGGCATTGCACGAGCATATAAATTATAGATGAATAATGCAGACTACAGAGAAAAACAAGAGTTTTCTAATGAATCTCGTTTTCTTTGTTTCCGTACAAAAAATATAGGTTGCAGGCTACACACAAGCTGATGTCATATCACTGCTTCACCATTGTCTTCGTGGGAATTCCGCAACTCTCACCGTCGCTCCCAGAGGTAAAATAATATACATGTATATCACTGCACATTGAAGTTAAGACAAAAACGTTACTATTTTAGTTTGCTTATCTTCTACTCAACATTAAACATGCATAATTTCTGTACCTTAAAAATATACATACACATGACAACGACGAGAGTTAAATGACGAGATGTATTCGAGTAGATTTGAATGAGCATAAATGTCAGTTTGTCATGTTGATTCGTGTGTTTTGCTACGCACAAAACACACAATATTTGTACAATGATACAGGCTCCTTGAGAAGGCTCTTGTGCATGTGGTGAGTGACGCGTTGTTTGATAAGAGGAGAACACACAGAGAAATGCTGCTCCTCATGTTGATTTCTATTGACACTTTTTCCTCAATGCTGAGTCAATCTGTCAAGATCCTTTTTCTGAGAAAGCTACAAAATAAAACAGAAGCTGATCATCAAGAAGCCTGTTTTTTTTCCCAAAGCAATCATTTCAGATTTCATTTAACTCTCGATATGCGATACAGCGTCATTATCACTATATTTTTCGTTTGTCAATGCAAACATTAATTTTTTGTGTGAATTTGTGCGTTGATAAAACAGGAAGTCTTGGTCCGGAGTTGAGATCATACTTGAACACAAGATTTCAGAAAGGATCTGTCGACCATGCGCTCCAAGGTGTTGTGCGTGATAATCTGTACTTGAGAACTGTGCCTGTCACAACGAGACAACCAAGACCTGGAGAGATTAACGGTGTTGACTACACGTTCCTCAGTGTGGAGGAGTTCATGCAACTGGAACGAGACGGGAGTTTACTTGAAAGTGGAGTTTATGCCGGTAAATAAAGAAGAAAAAAAATTGGAGGAAACGATAAATTTGAGCTTTTAACTCTGCAAGATGAGAAGAATAGTTTTTATTTTGTTCAGAGTCATCGTTTTTTTCCCTTTGCAAGTGAACTACCGTGTTTTTGTATGAGTTCGTTTCTTTCGCGTGGAAATTTTTTATCCGTTTTGTGGAATTTTCAGTTATTTATTCAGTTGTGCAAGTGCGTTCCTTTTCGTAGTGCTACATACATTATTCAGTCGGATTTTGACATGATGTTCACTTCTCAGCGTGGAAATGAGCTTGTGTTTCGCTATTAGCTTGTTTGTTGTTTTAAGCGTGTAGAGAGAGTGGGAAGCGGCTCTGTTTTTCCACGTTTTTCTACCTTGAGTATTCCGAAGGGATGTATTGAATTTGAATGCGATGCGAAAATTGGGAGATTTCGTGGTTGAGATCCTAAATTGCTCGAAGGAGTTTGTTTAAGAGTGAGGGCTTTTTGGCAAGCCAGTCGTAATTGGGATTTGCATAGTGGAGCAAAAAAAAAACACATACGATGTGTTCACCTCTTTTTTCTTGTTATCCACACAGGAAACCACTATGGAACACCAAAGCCATGGGCACGGTTGAGGGGTGGGGGTACGGAAACGGAGACCGTGGATGGGGTGATGCCAAACGTTGGAGAAAGTACGAGTAAAGGCCCTCTGCTCCCCGGAATGCATCCCAGCTCGGAAGGGAAGCGTAGGAGGAATCGCTCAAATGTGGAGGCATTAGGCGCTGGTGGTGGTGACGATGAGCCACCGTCTTCTCCGAATCACACGACCGCTGGAGGAGGACTAGGAAGCAGTAATACAAATCCCAACTTGCCAGTAGTGTCGTCGCTGTACTCCTCGCGTGTTCCTCCCCAACCCGATGAGTTGGGACCGTTGCCTGCCAACTGGGAAATGGCGTACACTGAGAAGGGAGAAGTTTACTTTATTGAGTAAGTGAACTTAAGAGTTGGTTACTTTTGTTTAAGTTGCATAATTTTTGTTTGCATTTTACTATATTTGTGTCATCCATTTTCAGTCACAACACCGGGACATCCCACTGGCTGGACCCCCGATTATCAAGAGTACAAAAGTTGTCGCTGGAGGACTGCGCGGACAATGAACTTCCGTTTGGGTGGGAGAAAATTGAAGATCCTCACTACGGAACGTACTACATTGACCATGTGAATCGACGGACGCAGTTCGAGAATCCGGTGATTCAAGCAAAAGCGAAAAAGGGGCCGAGCAACAACAACGGGAACGGGAATGGGATCAGCACGGATGGAAGTGCGAGCGAGGCAGATAGTACTTCAAAGTTCCCCGAAAACCACAAGGATCAGCATAACCAGTATTTACCAAAACGCCCCACGTCCCTTTCGAAGCCTCACCCTCCAGCTCCAAACCCAAAGCCCCAGAATCCTAATCGCTTATCGATAACACGTGGAAAGACGCCGGTGGATAGCAATCACCATGACATGATGAGCCCTACCACCCCTTTGTTGCCGCACTCCTCCTCGGCAATGGCGGGTTTCCCGAGTAGTAGCAGTAGTAGCAGTGGTCTGCGAGTGAAACCTGTGGATAGGCCGTCGTTCAGGTTTTTTACTCGAGAACCGGGGCAGCTCATTGGAGAGCGAATTCTCACGACGCTTATGAAATCTTCGAGGGGGCTAGGATTCACAATTGTTGGCGGTGACGATGACGACGGGCTGGATGAATTTCTCCAGATCAAGTAAGATGAGATTGCTGTACATAAATTTGATATGAGTAACATAACTATGGCCTTGCCAATTTAAATATAATTTTGTTGCAATAGCTCCGTTGGACAGCGGAGAGAAAAAGTATGTCAGAAATGTGTACACGGATGAATGAAAAATATTATACAGCTTGAGCGGATTTACTCATCCGTATACAATGACAATTGCAGGCATGTGGACTGGGCGATAAGACCGTCAACGCCGGACAGTCTTACACATTCAGCACATTCCTTGCCAGAGCTTTCAAATGACCGCCTCGACTATGGTAAACCGAATAGTGGAAGACCTGCGAGTGTGGATCTGCTTCTGGACAGTCCACAACACCCAAGGGGGGACAAAGGCTTGTCGACAAAGCACTTGCTTCCTCCCGACGCTGGAGCATTTCTCACTGTGCTCATTGTGAAAGGTACCGCTGGTTTTGGGTTCACCATTGCTGATAGTGTGACCGGACAAAAGGTGAGCGCATTTTATTCCCAATTTGTACGTTAAATTTGTATTGATTTTAAAAACAGTAATTGATCAAAATATAACTACACTACTTAGGTGAAGAAGGTGTTAGATGCAACCCATTGTGGCGGACTCGAAGATGGTGACCGTTTGATCGCCATAGACGGCATAGATCTGCGTGGCTTGAGCCACACACAAGTTGTTCAAATTCTCAAGGATTTCCCGATTGGTCGAGAAGCCTCATTGACGATTCAAAGGTCGCCTCCGCAGTCTCCGTACAATCCAAAGTTCATTTCAGCGGGCGTGTCACAAAACTACTCGGATACTCGTCTGATACCCATGCGACCAACGGGCGTCTCACCAAGGAGTAAAACCCCAACCGCAGAGCTGGCTCGAGGAAAGCCTCGACTTCGTGACAATTTGCCAGAAAGACCAAAGACACCGTCGTTGCTCGACACTTCCGGCTACAATGGACAACACGGAGGACTTTTCAATGGAGACATGCCTCCACTCAACAGTTCTTTATTCTCTAATCAGTTTTTATCGGACCGGTTATCAACAAGCTCGGTTCCCCTCACGAACAACCCCAACGACCAAAACTTTCCTCCCGGAGATCTCAACAGTTTACCAGTTGTCAGGTACAAAACTAGGAAATTCTCAATTTGCTCAAATCGAATTGAGTGCCGGATGTAATTTGTATTTTGTAATTTGTCTGCAGAGATTGGATAGAAATGACCATAGATCTTCAGAGGAGGCAGGAAGGGTTTGGCTTCAGGATTGTTGGAGGAACTGAAGAAGGCTCTCAAGTCTCTGTAGGGCACATTGTGCCTGGAGGAGCTGCAGCGCTTGATGGACGTCTCCAAACCACTGATCAACTCGTCGCTGTAGATGGAATCTCGGTTATTGGTGCTTCACATCACTCAGTTGTTCAATTAATGGCTCGCTCTGCATCCGCTGGTAAAGTGAGGCTTACCATCCGGCGCCCTGTTTACGGAGCCACGAGTAGTAGTGTGCCATCAGACACCGTTGTCACCCCAATCCACTCGCCAAGTGGAGGTATCGGCTCCTCTCCGCTTCACGTGACACTGAGGAGGCAGCCCAGTGAAGGCTTTGGATTTGTCATAATTTCCAGCGCATCAAAAGCTGGTGCAACCATCGGTTCGTAATTTTTGCGTTACAAAATGCCACATTATTTAGTGCAGTTACAACAACGATTACTGATTTTTATGGTTTTAACGAAACAGGTCGAATAGTTGAAGGTAGTCCTGCCGATCGTTGTGGAGAACTACATGTGAGTGACAGAATACTGGCAGTGAATCAACTAGACATTTCTCAACTTCATCACAGTCAAGTGGTACAGCTAATTAAGGACTCCGGGCTTGTGCTCACGTTGTCTGTGCTCCCCGTTCATCCAATACCAACCACCCCCACGGGAGTTTTAAATAGCAATGCGGGTCTTCATCCTGTACCCATTTCATCACCAGGTCATATGCTCCACAACAGCATTTCACAAGTTGAAATGGAAAATCTGAGTCTCAAGGATAGCCAGGCGGGCGACATGGGTACAGCATTTATCTCTCCTGATGGACATCCAATTCATTTCAGTTCCAAGTAAGCAGCCCAGAATGAGTTGTGGCGTTGTGGTTGAGTATATTAATGTTTTGAATTGTTGCTTGACAATGCTTGACAATTTATTTTGTAAAGTCACAGTGCCGCTTCGTCCTACCCAGACACTGTAGAGCAAGTGTTCTCGGTGCACCTGGCCCGAGGAAACCGCGGGTTTGGCTTCTCCATCCGAGGAGGAAAGGAGTTTCAAAATATGCCATTGTTTGTCCTGAGATTAGCTGACGATGGACCTGCATCAATTGATGGTAGAATGCAGGTGAGTGATTCGTTTCAACATTCAGCATTATTTGTTATAACATTTAAATGCATCTTGGGAAATCCTTCATGTGCTTATGGTTGTCTTTGAATGAGCGTGAACATTTTTTGTTGTTTCAGGTTGGCGATCAAATACTTCACATAAACGGAATCAACACTCAAGGGATGACACATGCCCAAGCGATTCACCTAATAAAAACGGGAGGAGCCAGTGTTCACCTGCTTCTGAGACGAGGTTCTGTTCCATTTCCATTTCTCAATCAGATGTCAAATTTAACTAGTGGTGAGCATGACGGCCGAAGTGTGTGCTTGATTTGGTCATAAGCCCAAGGCAGATAGTTTTATTTTATTTATTTTTTCTCTGATTACAGGAGGATTTGGAAGCACCAATGGCCAGGAGGAAGAACAATCTCTGTCGAATGCTAGCAACAACGAGCAGCAGTTCATTGGAGTCAGTCAAAACGCATCCATGTACAGGGACCACAACGCTGGATTCTAAATTCATGGCTGCTCCAATTCCTACTACACTGACACCCGTGCAGTCAACTGCTCTCTGCAAATCCACATGAGATGTCGTTTTTATGTCGTGAATTTGCCAAATATCACCATAACATTTGAGCCAAAAACCTACTTGTACAGTATTGCTTACAGTAAATTCGCTTTTAACCTAGCAATAAGTTTTTATACATTTGTCAACGTGCTTAAATAAAGAAGCCATACAGAAAATGATTTAGTTGAGTTGACACGTATGCATTTAAAGATTACAGTTTTTCCCAGAGACAAAATAATTTACGTAATAATTTTTAATCGGAAAACATGCCCACCCAATGTGGCGTTTTTCATGAAGTCAATACTGTATGAACAAGCTATCTAAGATTTTGCCTCTCCCTCTCTACGATGAGTACATTAATAATAGATCTTTTCCACAGTAAATTTACAATGGTACATTAACAAGTGTTTCTGTAAAAATGTAAAACATGTTGAAACTGTAGTGGATTATTTAATCAAATCCAAATATTCGTCTTTCACAAATCTCCACAGTGTCATTTGGATGGACACATGAAGGAAACTGAAATCAAAGTATTCTATTCAAAGCTAGAATTCTCAATCGAACTAGAAGAAAATAAACAGGATTGCATTTTGGGTACAATGTAACTAAAAGGTTGGACATAAGACGACAAAAAAAACTCGATCGAGTGCATTTGCTAAAATTTTCTTCAGAATATATGTATTAGTTATTAATAAGGTCGTTCGTAGAAACAGATTTTTTACACATATTATGCTTTCCTCTGACTGTTTGTAATAGATAGAACACTTTCATTTTGCTCTTCCCTCCACCTGTATTCCCTAGTTTTAAGTTACGGTGAAAATGTAGGAGTGGTGTTGTAAGTGAAAACCTTTGTGGAGTTTGGAGTGAAAAGGTTGCTTAAAAATGATAATATAGTCTGATTTTGGCAGCTCAAATGGACTTGACTTGATGATACACAGTAACGAAGAAGAATTGTATAAGTTTGTATTTGAAGTAGCTCTAAGATTTTCTACAGAGTGCGATGCGAACTGCGTTCCCTTTCTGACGATCTTGTAGCAGTATTTACAGACGATAGTAGTAGTATAAGTAATATATGAAATTATATATGCCATTCACTTTACAGTATGAGACATGGTAAAATATATATGCCTTATTTGCTTTTAGTATGTTGTAGCAAGAGATGTATTTTTCTAATATGTATAGTTATTAAGTTTGACGAATACGCGAGTTGGGTTTATTAGCTATTTATGAGTATCTAAAGGTAGCAATAATTGTTTCCGTACTCGTTTCCAATTTCGTCGTAGGATTTGAGGTTGTAAGCGAAAGAAAATGTGGTTTTCACAGTTTTTAGAGATGGTGTTGGTGTCTGCCAAGTCTCGCGTTCCGAAGCATTTTGTAGATAAATAATTTATGTGTCAATTGATGGCTGCCAATAATATCTCTCTGTTTCTAGAAACGACGATGCCCAATTTTTTATAAACATTTAAAGGTATACCCCTACCTGGTACGATACATGTATATATGAATACGGACATGCATAAAATAATTAAGGACTTTTTTAAAACCCAGTTTTTCAGAGATTTCTGATGTCGTCGTGTGTCCTAATGTAACTCCACTTTATAGAATGACAATTTTTTTGACATTGTGACTTTAACACCTTATTTGTGACTAGGTTGTGTACATTTACTAGGGCAGTGTGAGTCGCTACTTGTTTCTGACCAACTTTTTTTTATATTGTCGAGTGTAATTTTGTACATGAGTTGTGAGCATATTATATACGTTCCTCGCCTTTTTGCTATTTTTCATACGTGTAAGCTTACAATTAGACGTAGACGAGCGTTTGTTCATGTTTTCCACATTGTTACTAGTATTGGTAGATTGTGTGTTTTATAGACTTGCGTTGCCTCCGAGGTCGAGCAACGTGGCCCCGCTGTAGTAGTGTTGAATTAATTATTGTTACTTGATATCTGCAACTTTATATTATTGTTAGTGACGTTATCGAAGGAATTTGGTTGTACGGTCGACAGTCCACCTCCATTCATCAAAGAGAAATTATATCACAAAAAAAGATGGCAAAAGCGTATAAAACTCTAGACCTACTACACACTATATATTGCTACAATATATATACATATATATATTTTTAAACAAAAAAGAGTACACATGATTCGACTGACGAAGGAAAGTGAAATGTTTTAAGAGTACACAATGAATCCGTCGCATAAATGCCTTATAGCTTTCGTAGAAATGTGGTTTGATGACTAACTACTTTTTGAAGTCAATAAACGATATATATGTGCCTATACAGATTGATGGGTGAGAACAAGTGTGTAATCTTATTTCTTCGGCGACTCATCATTTTAAAAGTATTCAAGGTTTTCACCCTGCGGGTATATGCTATAGTTTTGCTTGAAGTTTTATGCTCCATGAAAATCGCAAGGAACAAATTTCATTCAAGTCTGAATTCTAAAATTTCATGCATGTGCTTACTCTGTACTTGAGTCCATTTTATTTTAAGGCGAGCATGTCAATACCCTTTTGCGTCACACCGCACTCCCGAGTGTGCCCAGCATCGTTTGACGCCCTCCAACCCACCTGTTCCGTTCTCCGCACGCATTGCGTCATGATCAAAGGCTCATCCTGCATTTTCTCTTTGTGAATAAAGCATACTTTATATAATGCATATATTTGTCACCGTCGGAAGTGCTCATAACTTGACATGACACTACCAAAACACTTGAAGCGCAAAAGTGCTGAATACAAATGCGCAACTAAAGTTTGCAACAGGCCCAGTAATATACACAGTAGAATACAACATATTATATATTTGTATATACACGCATCCTTATTACCGTTCCAACCGCAGTTCCAAAACACTACACAAACTAAAGAGAGAGTAAGATTTGGCAAAAAAAATAGGCACACTGCAGTGGCATTGTACTGATTCATGAAAGTACCATATATGCAACGGATGAACTCTTCTCTTGAACTCCAAATCTCCTCTTATATTATACACGCAACCCTGCGTATAAAATTCATCACATTGTTATTACATGCTTTAAAACATACACTCACAATCCTACAAAGCTTCTACATCGAATCTCTATACTTTTCGAAACGGAAAACCAGCAATAAACTCTGCTTCTTCGTCGTTGCTCTACTGAGGAACACAACCTTTTATTTGCTTGCTGTGTCTAGCTCTCTGCGTAGATTCGAAGAAGCGGAGAGAGAATCAGAGTGGTCTCTCTAAAAGAAAAGCTCTCTCGTAAGAAAAAAAGGGTTACAAAAATGGTTTAGAATCTGACTTGCCACGCACACACCATATCTCGCATCTCCTCACCATTTTATCCATGGTGACGAGTAGAGTTTTAGAGAAAAATGAGAGAAGCGTAGCTACACGGCCTATGAAAGCCATTCTGTAGAAACGAGTCGTGTTTTCAATGAAACCCAAGTGCATGCTGGTGGTGAAGTAAAAGCCAACTGAAAAGTAGTATGAGCTCAAGTCATATGCTGGGGTTTTTGCTCGACACAACGTGGTCTATCACCAGTACGCTGCGAAGCTTGACTGAGTGCAGACAGAGTTTGCGAGTGCTCAACAAGGAAAGTGGAGTTGCGAAAATAACGCTCATCTATTTTATACAAGGGAGAGAGAGAAAAAAATCCCGAAACTTTTTTTGAGTTCTTTAGTTGGGCAAAAATCTCTGTCTTTTTAAAGCATTATATTTTTTCCTTTGATGTTTCAAGTGAATAAGTTCCAGCGTATTTGATTTCTAGGCTTTTGCCCTTTGCGTCGAAGGCCCGCGTTTCAACAAGCTTCGGTATGCAAATTAATTTGGCAGAACTGTATGCATTTTTTTATTTTTAAAAGTGTAGCGGTGAGAGAGGCAGTGATTGTGTTTTTTTAAATTAAAAGCGAGTAACATAATGCGTTGAACGTGGCGGATGGCGTCGTTTATAAAAACACTTTCACTTTGATACATTGTATTTTTTGAAGGCAATTGATATTATGCATACTGAGTGCTCCACGAAATTAGTAATAGTGATTTCTCCTCCATCCATCTCCTCTCGTTGTGACCAGCGAAGAAGTGGATTCCGTTATTGATTTGCCTGAGACAATATAGCCGACCTTGTCTCATTATTGCCCCATCGTGAGACGAACCTGGTTTATGGAGATTTTCCGAGAAGCCAGCAGGTATATAAAAAATTTCCTTCCGTTGTGTAACCTTTTTTTTCTAGATACTATTCTTGTAAAATGTTACATGGAGCTCCACATTTTCCCGTCTTTCCTCCTCCCCTCATGTAAATAATTAATGCATAGCGTTTTAACTCTAATTAATATGATAGTGCCTGGCAAGCTCGCATTTTTAGTTCATATATAAAATCGTAATGTAGCTTTTGCGCTTATTTCGTATTCGAGACCATTTCTAATGCTTTCCTTCCACTTCAAAGACACTCCTGTAGATTAATGAAAAAAAGCTTCTTATAAAAACAACTTTATATGAAAAGTTGTCTTCTTTATCATCATCACGAGATTATCAGCGTGTCATGCACATTTAAATGTCGGACCCAGAGCAAATTGCCTGTACAAGTATATGCTCAGAGTTGTCTGAGGATGTTCTTCTCGTGTCAAGTGGGGAAGAAGGAGAAGGAAACGGTGAACTTGTTTTAATCAAAAGAGCTTCACTGAGATTACACGCTAGGGTCATCTTATCGTATCACACCAATGCCTCTCTGAGTCTTGTCTTGGTGACAGGATTACTAGAAAAACGTTGGCTGAGGAGGAGGATGACTGACGACGATGTTGGTCGAGCCCGTCACCCTCTCGGTCTCAGTCGTCGTTAATGTCACTGCCATAAATCTCCGTGTTTTATTGAGGAATGATGATGAGGACTTGAGGAGAAATGGCGATTCTGTGCTCATTTTCCGACTATGCATAACATGCACACTCAAACCACATTTTTTATGCACGGCCAACAATGAGGTGAAGTAACCACTCGTTTTTAATAATGCGTCACAAATAATGAGGAAGTTTGCGGAGATAAGTTTCGAAAAAAATCCCACAAAATATATCATATTACAGTATACCTCAAGCAGAAGTTCCTCTCTCGTGTGAATGCGAAGAAAAGCGGAATAAACATTAAAAAACAGATTAGGACATACACTGATACGGCGAGTTCCACATCCATTTTTAAGCATTATACAACAATTAGTGTTTAAAGTCTTTCAATTCCTTTCAATTCCTCCTTTCATTTCATTTCAGATGTGCTGAAATGAAAGAATCCTTTCAAATTCATGTCATTCACGGAAAAATTCCTTTCCTTTCAATTCCTTTCAAGAAATGAATTGGAAGGAAAGGAAATGAAAGGAAATAATTCCTTTCAGTTGAAAAATTAAATATAGCTATATTTAACGTAACAGTGAACTAATTTGTTTCGAATTTTTAAATTTATCAAACAAAATATAAATTAGTTAAGAATTA
>JAHZMW010003178.1:0-15113 GCA_027743745.1 Alloscopus bannaensis
TCGACAATCCTCTCGTCAGAAGTTATAACCTTGACAATCGACATTTTCCTAGTCACCTCCTGCAGAAAAATAACATGAAACAATAATCATATCCGAAAATCACTCATCCATACACATTTTTACACCACGACTACCATCTTAAACTCGAACAAATCTCAATTAACTACCAAAACTAATATTTTAAAATACCCAACTCAACGGATGACAGATCATTCACACTCTTTTCAAACCTTTTTTCTGCAAAAACTAAATTGTTGTCTTCGTTGCAATTAAATCAATTAATTATGACTTACTCACTTAAAGCTTGACAAAAATCAACGATCAAATGCACCAATTAAAATGGAACAAAACACCAAGAAGATTTACTCACGGTTTCTGTATTGCGATTTATCAGTACTAAATTCCGTAAAATTCCTGGGCACATAAATTTTTTTTACATAAAGTTGCAGCCAGCTAAGCTGCAGAGACATAGACTTTGGGGGAAACCGGGCAAAAGCTGCCTGCCGCAAGCGAGAGAGAATTTTTTGTGATCTGATTTTGTCAAAGTGTGTGGTCCAACGTAAGTTTACATGAAGCTGTATACTTGCTACACATTTTCGTTTGACAGCTTACAAAAGTGTTGCGTAAACTGCGTTATGTGCGAAAGCCGGTGAGTGTGTGAAGGTTTGTTTGGAATTGAACGTTTTATGCGAATTTCCGAGAAATTCTATCTGCTCATGTTATTCCTAGTGGTACATGTTAAGTTGACATTTGTGAGGGAGGTTTGTGGTAAGAGTTAATGTGAGAAATTAGCGTATTTAATGAGACTAGATTGATTTCTATTTGTTGATTTAGTTGTGCTAATTTTTGGGATGTTTTTGTTATCCTCAGAAACGAAGCTATGATGATGACAGTCTAGTGAAGGACCCTTATTTTTGTGACACGTCCAACATCTGGTTTTGGGAAGGAGTTTGGTTGTCGCTGGAATCTTGGAATTGTCTTTTCGGGTAATATATATAATTGTAATTTGGTTGCTGTCGATTATGTATAACTATTAATTGTCATTGTGATTTTTCACTTCTAAGCAAGTGTCACCCACGGTTTTGAAATAGGTATTGATTGAGGTACATACTAGGTTGACGAATCAGTGGATTTGGTATATCGTCATGCATGTCTCTGTTACTTGTATTGTGTTTTTGTTGACTAGTGTTGCCTGATGCCTAATACCCACAATCGAAGGGATATATAAGTTACCCTTGAGTACTACTGATGACACCGGGAGACGGTGCACACCGTACTTTGAGTGTCAGCGACGGCCACTTGGAACCACGAATGCAACTGTTGGATTCCATTGCTTCTTATCCTGTTCGTTTGTCGTTCTGTTTTGTTATCATTTGATTTTTAACGGGGCATGGTCAATGCATGACCATGATTAGTATGGTTGAGGGTAGTATGCTTGATTGATTGGGGTTTCCGGTGCGCGGTGTTTGGTAAACTGATTTTATTGGTAGGTATGTGACATGGTTTTTCTTATCTGCTTCGTTGTGCTCTTCTGAAAACTTGTATTGCAGCCTTCTGGTTTGTTACATTGTCCAATGTCATTGCAAGTGGAAGTGTAATTAGTGAAAGTCGGAAATGGGTCGTGGTTAGGGATTACACATTAATTTGTTTTACTGTCGTATAAGTTATCGCCGATAACTTGTCGGTGTTTGAGTGAGGTAAAGTCAGACTGGACGACATTTCGTCTCTATGTAAACAATTTAAACTCTGACTTTTATGGCCTAGTAATCTAAATCAACTAATTAGTGTCACACTGCAGAGCTACAGAATATTTCTCACAAGATTTACAATAAACTCAACTGAACGCGATTACCGTGATAGACTTTTCATAATCTCCGTCTTTGTGCTTTACAGAATCATCAGCTAACCTTAATATTGGCAACGGCCGGCGCCATGTCATCGTCAACCACTTTTACGGTTGCCACCGTTGATACTGGCCACGAAGACATGATTGTGAGTTTTTGTACCTTTTTGTATGCTTTTTAGTTTTAAATTATTTTTAACAATTAGAAGTAATAAGCTAAAGTCAAGTTTTCAAATTGTTAACCAATTATTTTTATAGCACGATGCTCAGATGGATTTCTTAGGAACAAAGCTGGCGACCAGCTCATGTGATAAGACCGTGCGTGTCTTTGATGTCAATGTCAATCAGGGTTCTCAAACATTTGTTGCTGAATTGAAAGGTCATGAGGGACCCGTAAGTCTATTCTGGAGCTCTTTACAAAATATTTATATTCCGGATCATTGTGTTTGGCCATTGATAGGCTTGTTTGTGAATCGGGACTATTGCGATTTGATTATTTTAGGTTTGGCAAGTGGCTTGGGCACACCCACGGCTTGACATTTTGCTCGCCTCATGCTCCTATGATCGGAAAGTGATAATCTGGAAGGAACTGACGGAGATTAAACCAGATGGACGTAAAGTGGTAAAGTGGGACCCTTCGTTTGTGTATGAAGGTCATGACTCATCAGTGAACAGTGTGTGTTGGGCTCCTCCGGAGTGGGGTTTAACGTTGGCTTGCGGGAGCTCGGACAACAGCATTACAGTTCTGTCGTACATCAACGACCGCTGGGTGGCTACCAAGATTCCAAACGCGCATACGGTAAGATTGCTTTGTATTCAATTGCAATTGTTACAAGTGATGATACAAATACCCGGATTGTTTGGAAATCAATTTATCGTGACTGTTTAGTTGGGCTGCAATGCTGTATGTTGGGCACCTGCACAGGCAACGTCAACTGACAGGACCAGTGAAGTGCAGCATGTGAAGCGTTTCGCCTCTGGCGGGTGTGATAATTTGGTAAAAATCTGGCGGTGAGTAAAAAAATCCCAAGAATAAATACCAGAACGAGAACTACACACACACATTTATTTTCGTTAAATGTTCACTATTATTGAGGTTTTGTGGTCGCCGGTGTTAATTCTGCAGGGAAGAAAACGAGCAATGGATTGAGGAGGTTAAGCTAGAAGGTCACTCGGATTGGGTACGCGACGTGGCTTGGTCCTCTGCTGCTGGTCTCACCTCTATGAAGATTGCCTCCTGCTCTCAAGATCGCCGCGTAATCATTTGGACTAACAAGGGCAGCGATGGAATTAGCTGGACTCCAGAACCACTTCACGTATTCGACGATGTTGTCTGGCACGTTAGCTGGAACTTTGTTGGAGACGTACTTGCCGTATCTGGAGGAGACAATCAGGTTTCTTTTTTTAAACAAAAAAAGACTTTCCTATGAAGTGTGGAGAAAGTTCAGTATTGAAGACTGACTTTGACGTTTTTACTTTTACAGGTGAGTTTGTGGAAGAAACGCGAAACAGACAGTTGGGAGTGCATCAGCGACTCATCGAAATACATTCAGAACGAACAACGTACCTTATAGCACACTAATTGTAAGCTTCGAGTTTAGGACCAGGTTAGATTATGAATCAGAATTTGTGATGAGGTTTAGGTTTGGTTGAATCATGCATCATATTTATCGTGTAGTACGTGATAACGAAAGAAAGCAAATTATTGTAGTGTACTAGTTTAAAGTAGGCATAAGGAACGCGAACTTTAGGTTTCCGTTGGAATATCTCAACTCGAATTTCAAAGCAATACGTAAACGTAATACTTTCCATTTTAAATTTTAATTAATTTATAGCTCAGCGATAAATGCAGTTGAAAAGCGTTGTGAAAACACCTGAAAAGCATTCCTTATGAAATGTATGTTTATGGTGAAGTTAGTTGGTCGGTCCCTAGGCAAAGATCCTACTTTCTGTATTTCTAGACATCTAGACGATGTATTTATGTCAATTACGTCTGTGAATTTTGGCTTTAAGTAAATTACCTCTACAAAATTATTTGTTGATGAGCAAGTGCACTTTCATTGCCTCTCTACGACCATATATTTATCATTACGAGTAGATCAAACATTCTTTGACTTAATTAACAACAGTTTTTCGACATTCGAAATTGCTTGAAGTGTGCTGCATGTAGTCAAGTCAAACATGGGTGAAAGTCATCATTTGCTGCGCAGCGTATCGTACCGCATATAGGATAACACCCTTTGACCATTGAGCGAAAGAAGGTACACACATACAACAAATTTCCACTTGAATTGACATCAGACATAAGTAGGTCAGAAGATTCTTTTATTTCGATAATCAGTAATAATTTACTCTTGTATAAAAATATACTTCGCTTTGTTGGAAATGTCTGACTGATGACAGTAAATGACTGACTAATACTACTGACTGATGTCTGTTAAAGAGTACACAAGTGTTGAATCTTAGTCTGTGGACATTTTTACTAATATCAACAAATTTCAAACACTTCTTTTCATTCTTAAACATCAAGGATTGCGATACAATTCAACTCCTGGTTATTCTTCTGTTTTCCCTTATTGCCCACCGTTATCCATACATTGTATCTAACTTTTTTTTTTAAAAAAAATTACCTTTTTGGCCGTATGCAAGTAATTTGGAGAGAAATCTATGTGGAATGTTGAATTATGCTTTGCAGAATATTACACTAATACAAAAATACATAGAAAAACTTTAGTCTTTACAATTACATTGATCGGCTCCTGACTGCTCTGAGCGTGTACGTTCTGAGCAGGTTCATGTTCTGAAACAATCAACTGGGTTCATGGGTATCCCTAAGTTGCACACCATATCCTTGGATGGCTATTGTCATTCCTTCTTGAGCAATTGCAGGTTGCTGAGTCGAGGTGGTGAGACAAGCAGGCTGCTATAATTAAAAATCATTGCCATGAGTTTGTAGTGATGTAGCAGCACGAAGTTGGATTGAATTGACTCGACAAGTTTAATTTGATAACGAATTAGCACAATTAAAATCATCGCTCAATACTAACCAGAACATTTGCAGTAGTGACCTGCACTCCTTCAACAAGCGCTATGCTTAAGCTTTGCAAGATATCTCCACTGATGATGGCGGGGTTGGACTGGCTTACCACAGGGATAGGTAAACAAACCGGGACAGGCTTGACAGTGTGAGAACCAATTGGCGGCGCAGCGTTGTGTAGCTCTAATTGAGTCTTGACGGTAACCTGTCAATTAATAAACAAAAAATAAAGAAATCACAATTTTTCGTGCCTTCAGGTTTTCGTAGGTTACAGAAAACTCACATCTCCAGATGATGCCCCGGTTGTCGGTTCAGATATAGTTGGAAGCGTTTGAATTTGACTTTCATTTCGATCAGGAGCTTTCAAATAATCCTTGTTATGAGACGAGATAGCACAATTTCCGAATCTTAGCTTGAGAATTACATACTACGAAAGTTTTCCTATTTGTAAAAACCTGAATACCTTTAAAGCAGACGTAGCGAAAAAACATTTTCCACAAGTATCGCATTTATAAGGACGCTCCCCTGTGTGACTTCTCATGTGGTAGACTAGTGAATTCCGATGGTTAAACATACGATGGCATTGGTGACATTTCAAGACGTCAGCCTTCTTCGCTGCTGCAGAGCCGGGACTAGCTTTTTTCGAGTCTTTTCTTTCGTCAAATGCCAATAACTCCGGGTGAAGCGTGCGTATGTGGCCTTCTAAATTTTCTTTGGTTTCGCAATGTTCGTCACAACTTGGGCAAATGTTGCCCTCCAAGTACATCAATTCAGTTTCTTCATCGTCAAAGTCATCTTCCGTGAATGGAGGATGGTAGTCATCGGTGTCCCCCGCCACATCGTCTACGTTTTTTGAAGTAAATTCTACTACCAATTTAGAACCTTTCGCAGGTGTAACAGTCGAGGGTTTAAAATTCTGAACACAAAACAACAACCACATTAAATAAACCAATAATGCAACCAACAACACGAAACAATAGTTTATTAAACGCTTAAAAAATAATTTCAAACCCACCCGAGGACCCTGCTCAACTTCATTTACATTCCCAAGCAAGACCTGATGTGTACGGTCGTCATCGTTTGGAATCTTCACACAACATTCAATGTGCATTTGGTAGTTACTCGATTTTCGAAATACTTTCCTGCAATACGGGCATGATAGGACTGGTTGAGGTTTTCCTTCTTGACCACCAGCTTTCCGAGCGACTAACTTTGGTATTAAGACATTATTTTTTGTATCTCCTTTCAACTGTTCACTGGTCACCACAGGTCGAGCCTCCCTTTTCTTTGGTGTTAATCCCACAGTTTCAGTAATCATCTGCACAACAGCGGCACAGAGAAATCAAAATTAAACATTTTGAAAGTAACAACTAAGCAATCAATATATTTCTAACTTAATTCTTACTTGTTCCGTATTTCCTCCTTCGGCAGGGGACAGAATCGCAGACTCCACATTTTCAACCTTCAGCTGAGGAAAACCGTACGGCTTAATTTCAACTTTATCGGTTTGTTGTTCAGTTTCAGATTCCTGACGACGACCCCCAACAACATCCGCCTCTTTCAATACTGACGACGAAGTCGCCACCGCCTCGTAGTGCGTCTTCAAATGCTCGAAAAACAGAAATTGGTCATCCGTCGACTCCGCACAAATGGCGCACTCGTACAACCTTCGACCCTGATCCACCACCTCACATTTCGGACGTTTCTTCGGCGACGGTTCAAAGACAAGGTCAGTCTGGGCGTCTTGAATCACGTGACATTTATTGCTTCGCACAGGTGGATTCATGATATCCTAAAATATCAAAACTCGAACCGGAAGTTGATAAGCCGTCAATTTGCGGAAACTCATCAACTCTTGGCCGTCAACTATTACTGAAATCCTCCATAAATCCCAACTTACTAAATGAGCAAATTCACAAGTTGGCAATGATCACTGGAAAACCGATAATCAGTGATTGCGACAAGAAAAATTAAAAGTTAGGGCTCACCGACTGGCAGTGTCGGAAATTGATGTAAACAAAACAAACACCTGCCCATTACTGTTGTCATTTCGGACCGCATCTCGCAGAACGCATTCACTTCGAGTCATAGAGTACTCACATGCAGTGGGTAAGGAGTAGTTTGTATTTTCATGAACTTCAACAAGATCACACATGATTTCCCTCGAGTGCTCTTAATATCTTTGTTGTGATACACAATTCCCATTTGTTTAGTTTCGTAAGTTCGTAACGAACAAGTTTCTTTTTGGGGAGATCATCAGTCAAATACTTTTAAAATTTCAGAAAATTAAAACCACCCAGTCATTCACTATCACAGGTGATAGGCTTACCCTTTAAATAAGACTTCCATCATTATTTCAAAACGTCTAATTTTGGTGGTTTAGAATTGCAAAAGTGTGAAACTTTTAATAATGTCTTGACCTTCTTGTAAGAAATGTAAAGAAGGTTTACTTACTAATTAATTATGCTTTGACTTGTGACTTGACAGGTACAAATTATTTCACGTGTGTGTAGTAAGTTAATTATTGCTGTGGTGTGAATACGAGTTTCTTTAAATGTAGGCTCTTGGACAACTGTCCACCTTCAACATTTTTGCAAAACTTTCAAAGATTGACGATGGCTGGAGCGTTCTCCATCGTGGACGACAGTTGGGAACTCATCGACCCAAATCCTGACATTCACGAGCTCTTTGCCCAGTACAATGATGCTTTCTTTTGGGGAAAGTTGGGCTCCGTCTACGTCCAGTGGAGTCCAAGGATGACCCTTTGCGCAGGGCTGTGCAGGTATCATGGGCGAAACAGGGAATGCTCTATTCACCTGTCCAAGCCTCTGCTTTCCCTGAGACCCCGGAAGGACTTGGTGGAGACTCTCTTGGTAAGTTTAATTTAATTGAAGTTTGAGCTGATGTTGTTTCTTTGCTTTTATTTTAACGGGTTGTCACGGGTTTTTATTAAGCACGAGATGATACACGCTTATCTCTTTGTGGCAACTGGTGACCGGGAGCGTGAAAGCCATGGCCCCATGTTTCACGAGCACATGTACAGAATCAATAAGTTGACTGGGACAAACATTACGGTGAGATAGTTCTGTGTAATCTGTGTTTTATTCGAATACTTTAATAGTTTACAATAGTTTTGATTTTCACTCGTTTCATCTCATTTCAGGTGTATCATTCTTTTAATGATGAAGTAGCTTATTATAAAACGCACTGGTGGAAGTGTGACGGACCTTGCCAACATCGTCCTCCGTTTTATGGCATAGTTAAAAGAGCGATGAATAGGGCTCCTGGACCTAACGATTGGTGGTTTAAAGATCATCAATCGAAATGTGGTGGGAAGTTTATCAAAATCAAGGAGCCTTCCCCAAAGAAAGGTGCGAAGCGGAAGAAGGAAGCGTCTGCAAGTACGTCAACGTCATCATCAGCGAAGGAAAATAAAATCACTAAATATTTTACGCCTCCAGGTTAGTCATGCATGTATACAAGATTGGAAATTCAGTTAACGACATATGTCTGTACTGTAGTCTCACTAAGTATTTTAATCTGTCATTCATTTTTATCAGAAGTCAAGGATTCAACACCATCACCTACTCCCTCATCCTCATCAAGTACCTATTCACAGCCTGGTCCTAGTCTCACGTCAAACTACCCAATTGAACCGTTTGCAGGTCAAGGTGTCAAGCTTGGCTCGTCGATACCGCAGCAGAATCTGACCTCTACAATCGCAAACGCAGGTACTGGGGGCGGCTCTGTTTTGGGAGGAAATACGTCACAACCACCACGTCGTGGGGAACATCCATTACTAGCGAAATGGATACAAAACTACAAATATCCTGCTGAAAGACCTGTTGCACCTAGATCCACAACATCGAGTACCGTTTCAGGATCTGGAAATGTAGATCGGACTCTTCCGGCTCACATTAGTACCTCGTCATACGCTGTACCAAAGCTTAAGCCTGCAACAAAATCTGAGACTGATAGTTCAATTCCAATCATTCAATTAGATTAGTCTATTTTAGTAAACCTCATGAACTTTTTTGCAGCTTCATGTAAACCGTGATTCGGCAGCAGTATTATAGTTTTGTGGAAGTGAAAATGAGTTGTTCAGTCAATATTTTGTCGACTGAAAATATGAATTTTAAAGCACACTGTAACGATAATTGTAATAGGTAGCACTGACAGATGAATCGTTTCGCATTGTTAACAAAAAATATGAAATAATGTCAACCCGAACACGCCACTTTCGAACTGTCGTCCGTAACCGCCAACTTTGTCGTTGTTTTTAACATAAAAGGAGCAGGGAAGGGATAGTCTTATTAGTTGTGATTTGCTGAATTGCAATTGGACTATATAATTTTAAATACAACCAAGTGACTCATTTTTTAAGAAATAACTTACCTACATACATCTACCTTACACTTTTTTTAGGTTAGACTTGTCGTAATACAGTTTTACAAGTCATAGCAGTACTGCCGTTGTCGCAGAATTTCTAAATGACAAACAATGCCACTGCCTAGGGAATACAAAAATGTGATTTAGTCTTATTTCGGTGATCGATTAATTAAGTACAATCTGTAATTAATAAAAGCCTTTTTGAATCTGTAAGAGATTTGAAACCAACACGACATTAAATAAGAAGTAAAAAATGCTGAACTGAAAGTTGAAACCTGAGTATCGTAAATTTAATTCGATACTAGTTGGTGAATACATGTTTATCAAGTTGGTCACAAAATCATGACTCAAATAAACCATGCTAATCGCGTTGTCGGACACACCCGAAATGAAGTGCAGACAAAATATTCCACTGAAAACATCTAATCATAACGTGAGCCTGCCGGATTCACATAGCGGTTGACTGTTGAAATTGTTCTTGACATTTTCAGCGAATAAAGGAGATTATTCGGTAATTCGCATAACATTTCTGTCAGTCCTGTGGCCAACCGAAATGAGCTAATATTTCTCGGCCAAATGTCACTCTGGGTATCGACCTGTCGCCGTGTCTTGTCACTACGTTCACGAAAAGTAAACGTAGTCCCATTACATGTCTACATGAAATCAAGAATTTGAGAAACTTAGCTTGCATTACTTTAATTATCCATAAAAATTCACCCATCTAAATCAGATTAATTTGCACTTTAAATCAAATTAACGCAAATTATGTAGATGAATCCAATTTCGCTAAAAATAATTTCATTGACCTTGATGGTCAATGAAGCATGTTGAGCATTAAATTGAATGCCTATCAAGTCAAGGATTCAATATCTGTAGACCATAGTTCAGCTATTACTGCGCAACAACCAGTGAAACAAAGATTGATGGAATAGGCAAATTTCAATAATCGAAAACAACAATAACAATACAACAAAGTATTTTGTAAATCGTACCCGTAAAAAATCATCTCAGTTGCACAAATTTGCTTTACCTATCATATAACCTATTAATACTGCGTATAGTTTTATAGGTAAAACAGGTTCTGCACCAATGCTTACAACTGTCGTCATTAATAGCTAGCAAATGCACGTTTGTTTTTCATCAACTAGCCACTAACTGCATTATAAGTATATTATACTCATGAAGATCTTTTTTTCAATGGAAACTTTTCGGGGAAAGTTTCGAGAATTGGTTCGTATTCTACAGTTTCATGGAAGCTTAACCGACCACCACGAAAACCTAAATAATCTAGGCAAAGTTTTCAACGAAGAATGGCTTTGAACCGGTTTTTTTATCAAAAAGTCATGATTTTCGCAGTAGCCAATAATATACACAAACAATTCTTTTCTTTGTTGCATAAAAATCGTGGCATGCAATTTTGCAAGAGGATTGACGTGTGTACATAATATGGTCTTACTGCGAATCAGAGAAATCCATTTTCTCATAATGGCAATACAGCTCTGACTAGGTATGCATTTTTCCTCTTCGTTACTACGTCTTCATAAACGTATAAATACTCGGTGCAGACGAAGATATTGATATTACTATAAATTCGACCTCGTTCTTTCATAGCAGCTCTTAGCACTTAGTCAGAAGGTGCAGTAATTACTAGTCTCATATAACAATACGGTTAACCTTTGACTTTTCTATTGTAGCAACTTTCCCCACAAAAATGAGAACACTAATCGTTGCAATCCTCTTCTGTGGACTTGTCCATTTGGCGTTGTCTCAACAAAGAGGTGGTGAGTTGAATCAAAGAGCTATTTAGAGCTTTATTTTAGGGGCTCAGAATATTTTTTAATGCAAACATTGTCGTCTCTTACTTTCCTCATTTAACTCTAGTAATTCCTATTTTTTGCAGCTGCTGCTTCAAGGGGTGGATGTGCTGATGATATCGATCCCTGCTTTTCTCCTGGGTCAGTTTGCTGCAAGTGGCAAGTGGAGTGTCAACAAAAAGTGACAAAGGGCGAACTCAAGAATTGCAGGCCTAACTCGGAAGAGTTTTGTTGCAAGTACAAATAGAATGAGAGTATATTCGAGGGAGAGTGGATTAAATAACTGAATATTTTTTGTTTAAAGCTGCTCTGACGGGCTAGTATTTGGTGGCTTTTTCCTTGTAACTGTTCTACTTTTATTGAAAATGTGTGCTAGTAGATATTGAATCAATATCCATACTATTATTGATTCTCATGATTCAGTACTTTTATATTCTGAGTATTAAACAATAAGGGATGTATGTACGGATGATTTGAAAATTTGTCATGCTTAGCAAATGAAATAAAATTACAACTAGTTAGATTCAAGTGGACGATTCGTAATTTAGGAATGAATATCTCTAGTATTTACTATGATTATGAATGGGCACAGCATCATTTTTATAATTAATCGATTGGTTTGAAGTTGGTATTTATATTGTTTCAATCCTGTCAAAGTTAGGCAGCCACCCAGAAAGGCCTAAAAATTAACCTGCATTTACTTTTGCTTGCGTCATATAAAATCATTTCACAAATCATGTTATTTTTTGTATGCTGTTGTGGATAAATGATTTATGATAAATCAGTTAAAAATTTGGTGCATTGCGAAATCAGCACATCAGTGAAGGAAGGATATTGGAAAAGCGAATAAATGCATCTCGATGAGAGGAAGTGCCGAATCAAGTTGAATTTCAAAGTGTGTAAAAACACAATTGACGGCACGAATGACAGTTAGTCACATCTAACTAAATCTTATAAGAATTTTATGTATATTATTTGTTTTTCGTATGGCCTATGGATATACATACATGCGCGCGTGTCATACTGTCATACAGTACTACCTTAGACTTCTTCACAAGATCTGAAATGGCTGTTGCATAATATGCGATGTTTCAATAATATTTCCTAGATTTTAAATTTCAACGTATTAACCATGAAATATACCATACACCCCTTGGCAGTTGTGTCAAATGTAGAATGACTAAATTGCGGTCAAAGTTCAGGCAAGAGTACGTGGGAAAGCGATAAAAAGAGAACTCAGTGGCAAGGTACTTTTTGTAAGACAACCGTCTCGACGGAATAATGGCATTTTCCCGTTCTTTTACAGTCGCGAAGACGGCGTCTGATAAAGTACCTAGGGCGCCACGGCGGATTCGAGGATTATGACTAGATGGCTACTACATTACATCCATTCAGACATGCATTTGAGATTGATTCATATGTGTCACCAATTCACCAACTGAAGCAGAGGGCAGAGAGTTGAAACTCAACCTTCGAGTCATGTCTTACTCTTACTTTACTCACACACTGGATGTAATTCTTACCGACTCTGCTCTGAAAAACACCACTTCTCTTCCAGGAAGCGAAATAATAAAAACGGCAATTTATATATAAGAATGCTAACGACTTGATGTTTTTGTAATGAATATATGCAATTGTGTGAACACAATACGTGCGACGATACACTTCCAATAGTACAAACATTTCTTTCATAATAAACTTAAATGCATACACATATTCCGCATGGCACGAATAAAAATTGCATCCTACAACCATTTTTTAAATTCATGAGAGGCTCTAAATATATACTAACTATTTAGACCTTGAAAAATATACAAATTTCATATTATTCAATTTTTTATCCGACTCGCTTCGTTTAAGAGAATCCCGTTTTGTTCAAGAGCTTTGACAATATTGACATTGCTCTCCGGTGTCACTCGATGCATGTCAGTGACTTCTTCACTACCGCTGCATTTACAGTGAATTTCGGTGCAGCACTTGCTGCTCACATTTTTTTGCGTTGTTAGACGTATAGTGTACCAAATATATTACAAAATCCGACTGAACTCTTAGGTTTTTTTGTAAGAATAATTTTGTTAAAATCACAACATGTTTTTTCGTTGGTTCATGTTTCTTACTGTGGTACAACCGTTGGTCACGCTTGTCCAAACCGACCCGTTGAAAAATGTTCTTGATCAACCCACAATATGGGTGGCGAGAGTCAGCATTAATCATGCCGAGGTAGATTACCACTCCTCCAACTTTGCTACAGTTGATGGGGGTAATTTAATTAAGGAGTCAATGGCTCCTGACGGAAAAGAATTCATCATTTCACGGCGTGTGTCATCGGTTCAATTGTTGTGCAATGCGTCAACCCCAGTGCTATGGAGTTTTCTTAATGCTAAAGTAAGTTGCACACATTTTAGAGTCAGAAAGAAAGTAAAACGCTAATGGTTAATGGAGGGAGAGACTTGAACAAAATATATTTTCATTAATTTTTATATAGCAATGAGATTCTAAATAATTGCACTGCACTGCTTTTCAGTATGATTTTGAAGATTTACACTACAATATCCGACTGGGAACAGCTCGCATTTCTCAGAATGTCAGCGATCCAACTAATGATGTCTTCCAGGCGAGTTTGCAGATTCGAATGGAATCCAATGAAGGAACCGGGCGGTACACTTGTGAAACCACGAATGGCTCCGGACCCTCTGCAAATATTTCGATTTTTTGGGAGGGTTAGACATGACAAAATGCTAATAAGAGAAAATATATTGCACTTATACTTCATATGTATACTTTTACTTTTAATGCAGGGAAATCGACAAAATCTCTTGTTCTTGCCGGTCGACTGTTACAGATAAGCATAACGGAAAATACCACTAATCTCCTCCTCCCATGCTATGTGTCGCATAAAACAGCGACAGTCTCAATTCAAAAGGAACTTGGCGAGGCAGAGGTGATAACAGCGAAATACATCACTATTGACGATGATCAAGAAAGTAAAGTTGACAAAGTAATATTGTGACTTTTCTAGGGTTTCCAACCCCTTCCGTCGACCATCACATTTGAATTCAGTCCTATTGAAGGATTCCACTTGAGTTTCCGCAAGTGGTCGCATGCGATTGGTAGATACCGCTGCCAGTCTGGAGGAGATGTCATGGAAATTCTGGTGAAGAAAAGTGAAGAAAGTAATGCAAAGCGTATTTTATAATGGAAGTCATAAAAAATTGTATAAATAAACCGTGTGGAATTTTGAACGCTGAAAACCTTTAGAGGCTTGCTTTGAGTCCGGCTGCCGGAAGAAAATTATGACTCCAGGAACATCGTTCTACGTCAATGACACCAGTGAAACCGTTGTGTGCTGTGGTCAGAGGGGGCCGCTCCTAACAAGGATGATATCACGAGGATGTCGAAATCCTAGTGAATGCCGCATGAACGAGCAGCGGATGCACGATATGGTACGGAAATTAGATTTGTAGAGCAATCCGAGTTTTTCATGCTACCTTAGTCAACAGTTGAATTTGTCAGGACACTGCGTATTGACTTTTGGCTTTGGTTTTTTGTGCAGACAGGAAATGTGGAGAACTACGGAAACGGGAGCTGCGTCTGGGATGCACTGTACAAGGGGGACGGAATTGTCTTGGCCAGGTGCTTCGGAGAAGGGATTGACGTCTTTAATTATGTCTACTTACCCTTGTCTGCCTTGGTGATACCTGGCCCTCCGTCGCAACCAGGTAATATTTCATAATTTAAGCAAAGTTTGCAAAGACTAGCTTCATTTTATAAAGGGTATCTCTACAGTTTTTGACTGGACGAAACTCAACCCAAAACGCATGGTGAAGTTGTCGCTAAGTTCACAGGCTCCTCACTATGACCGAGAAGATGCGGTTGTTGTGTGCGAAGCGTCACCCATTTATTTCTCGGATGGGATCAAAATTGCTGGAAAGTGGTCCAATGGTTCCGTCATATTCCTGGAAAGTGAGTCCACTGAAATTAATATATGACACAAATGACGTAACTTGAAACGGATCGATGTCATTTCCCC
>JAHZMW010003179.1:0-74002 GCA_027743745.1 Alloscopus bannaensis
GAACAGGCACAACAGTAATGCGTCAGCAGTGTCCAGGGTTCGCTCGCAATAACCCTTAAGTGGGTTCCGCGACTGGGCGGCTGGATCTATAATATCCAGTCTGCCCTACCCTTATATACATACATACAAATATCATTGAAACACATTTGACATTGTATGTAAGATCATACTTGACTCAATACATGACATATTTAGATAAAGACATAAATACAAGAATACTTGTGACTTAGGTTTCTTATTCCAGATTACAGAGAAGCAGACTTGAGGGAGGTTTTTTTGTATTTACAACAGCTTTGAATTCTTTTGCGTGTGTCTTGCCTTCCACATTTGATGAATTTCGTTGACAAAAAAATAGTACATGGCAGCATAGAAATATTAGCAGTACACGAGAAGTGAACAATATCATATGAAAGAAAGAGTGTGTGCTCGCGCGAGCAAGTTACGAGTCAAAAATTTTAATGGAGGACTAGTTCTTTTGCATCTTTTGAAGTTGGAGGATCGCTGATTAGCATTCAAGAAAATTGCGTCCTTCATTCATTGAAAGTGACTTCAGTGAAAGTGGTTAGCCACTGTGCGGCATGTAATTCATTGCGAACTTGTCCCCATCCCTCTCCGCTTTCTCTTTTACCACACACGAAATAGATAGGTAGTACGCATTCACAAAAAATGGGAAAGAGAGAAAGCTGGGGGAACGCAAACAAGGGAGAAAGGCTGCAGCTTTCTCTCTCTCTCCAGTCGACTTTTTTAGGAGGAGAGGATAGAATCCAGAGAAGTATCCGTCAACCGAGTGATTTACAGCTGTGTGTCCTTTTACCTTCTCCCTTAATCTTACTGTTTTTGTCTTGTCTCTCACGTAATTAATTTCTGTATTACAGTCTCCAAACACGGTTTTCATTTTCCACACCGTTGTGTACTTCCTCCTTGCACGCATACTCTTATGACGTCCAGAGACGTGTTCTCACAGCCAGCCAGAGCACTATATTCCATTAAATGCTTGTTTGTGTGTAGCTTTACGTAATGAAGGCCTTTTATCCCATTTTATTTCTTGCGTTTGCTACAACCAACTTTTTGAGAGCATGTGAGGTTTGTTGAATTCCAGATCGTCTCAAGTTGGCCCACCACATCCGCCTGTCTCTCTCTGTTTTCATCAGACTGCATTAAATGAAGGTGTGACTTTGAGTTTATGTTGCGTTGAATATGGCATAACGTACAGATCCGACTTAATGACTTGGATCCCGACCAAGAGGATGCCACTTGGTTTATATTGCTTATTATACTCATCCCACATTTTGGATGGATTTTTTTTTTCTGCTTCAAACCCGCTCTCTCCTATTTTTCGCTCAAGCCGAATTTTAAAAAAAAAAGAAACGGAGCTTGAAGGAAGGACGCTTTCCCGCAGTGTATTTACATGGTTTTAATGTGCACTTCAAATTCAACTAGCTTGTCTCCTCATATCTGTTTTTTCTCCTCACCCTTTTCGCATGTGTCTAAAAGACGTAAACACAATGAGAAAAATGTTGCATTGCAGTAACTTTGCTTGACTATTGTCGAGAAAAACTTTCAGAGGAGACTCCTCTGTCGCCCAGCGGAACATGGAGAAATATGCAGTGTAATGTACTAGTTCAACAGTACAGACTTTCCCCTTTCTGTCTCTCTCTATGCCCCAAGAAAATTTAGGAACATTATCAGCCGACACTTTAGTGCAGCGTTTAATACACGCCGTTCCAAAGCAAGCATTTTTCTTCCTCGTTCAATTGCAGTTTGCAAGGGAGTCGGGGAGAAAAAATACAACTCTGAATGACACGAGTAAATGCGGCGCATTTTCCTCCTCCTCACTCGCTTTGCGAGTAAAAAGACTTGTGAGGAAATGCCATTAGTAAAGCTGTCCTCCTAATAGTATTCCACTTGCCACCAATTTGACAGAGCAATAGACGGGAAAAAGCCTCCAAATATGTGGAGTATGTTACCTTCCTAAAGCCAAGCTGCCACACCAGTTTTTCCATGTAGATGTGCATATATATCGGTGATGGGGATAGATTTCGAGAGGAATTTCGCTGGTCAAAATAATTCATTGCTGTAAGCTTACTACAACAAGTAGCCATATTTTTTAGCTACAGCTCGATACTTAGCTGTCAATCTGCTTTCGAACAACGTTCTTGCAAATGTGCTGACTTGAGACATTGGAAACGGGAAGAAAATGAAGGCGAGTCGAAACGCCACGCCAGGAGTCCGACTATGAACAGAACAAATTGCAATAATATCTCAAATACTAAGTATTTATGTTCGCCAGTGAAAGTTTTTTCTTCAAAGGTCAACTAAATAAAGCCCGCTGGTGCGTGTACCCCTGAAAGACAATGGGCTAGTGGCGATAATAAATAAATCAACTGGAGAGAGAAGAACGAGAGTGAGGCAGTCTTGAAGTTTGAACCTGTCACTTTTGATTCCCATTACTATATCAGAGGCATGTTTTCTTTGGAAAACTCTTCTCCAAAAAATTCATATGAGAACTCTCGCGTATTACGTATTTACTTAGGCTTTCCTCAAGCAAACAGTGTAGGTGTATGAAGTTTGCACGTGGACCCCACTGCCTCAGTGTTTTTTTGGTAAACGACGAAAATTCCTGGGCAATGTAGTTGTCGTCGTATGTTATCGATGAAATACGACTTCAAAGAATCTCCACCAACTCTGACCAAGAGCAATATATATAACACACATAATATTTGATATTATATGTAAAGGAGTGAGAGACAAAGTGGGTAAAAAGTACCAAAATAAAATAACTACTACAAGGGTAACAGAGAGAGGAGAGAGTTCGTCTAGAGGATTGGCCTCGAAAGAACCATACATCATCCTCCGTCTTTCTTTCTCCACTTTCTTCTTGCGTCGCTCACTCTTTTAAGATTCCTTCTCTATCAGAAAGAGGCGTCACTTGTGGTAGGTATACAAGTCTCAATATTTGAGTATACCATCTGGTATATTTGTTCTAATAAATGATAAAGTATACGCTCATCAAGAGGCGTTAATCGAATGTGAAAAGATGAAAGTTATAATAAGCTCTGTATCTAATGTAACTCGTGCGCAGTGAAAGTCCCTTGGAAAATGTGTTACTCAAAAACTGCATACTACTATATGTACCTCCTCTGTTCACGTTCATTCCTTTTCTGTGGACCAACATCGATTTCTGGTTTTAATAATCCTTTAAGTTTGCTAAAACGGTAGGCAGTATAGTTACGAGTTTGAAAGGTTGGTTATATTGTTTATATTCATAGATTTCACACAGTTTTGTGTAACATGTTATATTGTTCACGTCCTTTTTAAAAATAGGTAAAGCTTGTAGTCGAGCGTACCTCGCTAATAATTCTAACAAGCCGCGTAGTATCTTCAAGAAATCCGCGAGGGCTTGAGAAAACAAAAAAAAACTAATTACTACACATCACACACACATCTGAAATCTCCTGAAGTCTCAAATGTTTCCAACTTTCAAAGTATTTTTTTGTTTATTGCTTGTACTTTTCACCATGTTCACTTTGATCGTTCACTCACAAGTTTATTTCTTGTAGACCACAGCCGAGCAGGTGTCCCATGCTGGTTTTCAGTCAACAAGCTGCTGAAATGGAACAACCCCGCATTGTGCGAAGAAGAAAAACCGAGGTTCGAGTCTCACTGTATATTTTACACCAGGTCGACGACGACCTGAAGATGAAGTTTTTTTTCAGAGAGGAAAAGTGAGAAAGTGGGAGAGAAGTGAAGAAACTGTTCATTCGCATTCACAAACCGATCTGAAGAGAAATTGGAGAGATTTCAACTTTTCGAAATTACTTCACCGTTCACCCTCTTCCTCAATCTTTTTCTTCTGAAGAGTAAACGGTATGCATACACGTGCTCAAGAAATACTGCCGTTTTTTCGGCTCTTTTCTGCCATGCTATTTTCACCGGAGGAAGCCTCCATTTTTATATTTAGAGGACTTTTCCTCTTCGTGTGTGGAGAATGACAGAATCAGGAGAAAGAAGTGAAATTTTAAGAGCTTTCCCACTCACAACTCAATCTTGCTCACAACCATTCAACCGTGTTACTTCTATCTCAACTTTTTGTCTCTGCATAACTTCCTTAGTCATATCATACTCTTACATTATACGCAAAAGTGACAAAAATGTCGTATTCCACCATGCCATATATGAGACACCTTTTTGGCCCATTTCTCCTCACTTAATTTTTGCACCTCGTCTTCTTCTCCAACTATGTAATGTTCGAAAAGTGAATGAATACTTGTAGGAGGGAGCATATCATTCCTTGCTTTTATTATCCTTTTTACATTTTCATCAAAGCTCTCCCTCCTGCTTGTAAGTATTTCATTTCCATCCTGTTAGTGAAAAAAACTCTGTTCTCACGCAGTGCTTGATGACAGTTTCGTTTTAATGACACTTTTTTTTCTGGGACTTATTTGTGACCTAATGATTGTTGAAAGCAATTCCCAGGAGACCTAGGAGAAGCGCTCACTCCAGAAGTTAGGAAGACACGCGTAGAGCAAATTTTCTCGGCTAATGTACACCGAGCCATCATTTTATGATTTCATTTATTATTTGCACTCCATTTTTGCAAGTGCCTCTCAATTTACTGTTTCGTCGAAATTCTACGTTCGAATTCTTAGGCGTTAAATGTAGCTTTTATTTTTAGACACAGTCCAGTTGAAGCATTTATCTTGAATAATCTCTCACTATTTCTATTCAAAAAGACAATTTCAATCAGTGCGCTTGCGAATATGTGGGAATGAAGTCGCGAAATTAGCCCACTCACCACAAGCGTATCATGAATACCTGTCGGGCACGCAAAATTTGTATTTGACCTGGAAAGAGTTACTGTGAGGATACGTTAAGGCAGTCAAAATAGAACGCAATTCAGATCCGTACGCACGAGTGGTGACTGAATGAAAAGACTGGCCCTCAATATACTGCCCCGGCCGTTTAGTGGCAAAATTCCAGTCTATGAAAGGAATGAAGCATACAGCATTTGAATGCTAATAGGAAAACTACAGAGTCTGCCTACGAGTAAAAATGAGCCTTTAGCTTTTTGAAATGAAAGGCAGTCTTATTGTAGTAGAATCGCCTTAGAGGAAAATCCTGTTGCTGTTTTTAGCAATATAGTAATATACCACCGTTTTGATAGAGTAGAGACGGGGAGTTTTCGGGAAAACGGAACTAGGGATGAATTGTATGAACTGCTCGACTTCCTTGAAACAGTGAACTGTTTCAAAGCATACCTGACGGTGAATGCAGAGACGGAACAATGTAAGTGCAATATATTTTTCGACTCTTTGGAATGCATGCATTATTCATGCACTCATACGAGATTTACGATTCCTCCTCCGTCAGATAGTCAGATCAAACACGGACCAAAAAATAGGTAACATAATATGCAAGCACTACTCCCGACGAGTTCAGGAAGTGCTACTTCGTTTCAAATATATGAGAGTGAGTCGGTATTTTTATTCAGATATTTGTCAGCAGAAAGGGAGGTTGATATCCACACTTGTATTCCAGAACTTTCAGTTTCTAGCCTGTAAACATCGCCACCGACGAGCAGGCGTATGAATGCAGAAGATTGTACTTGTTTAGAATATCAAAGTTTGAAGGAAGCGTCTGGAAAAATTCTGCTAGAGGTTTTATGCCGCATTTTAGCATGCTGAAGTCGACAAAACGCTGGAGAGTCAAAAGACGTGCAGAGTGGCAGAATTGAGCAGCAAAGATAATACGCATGTTATAGAAAGGACTAAAGGAGCAACAGTCAGGCTTGTCTCCTGTATGTCCTAGCTTCCTGTTTCACCAATCAACTCTGATGGATTAACGGGAAAGTGTGTGGCAAGCTCTCTATCATCCCGAGTCAAAATTAAGACACCTTCATTAGCAAACTTATAAACGAAGAAGTGAAGCGGGATGGTACAGTCGTTATCTCGTAGATCGAAATTTTTTTGAACAACAGGCAAGTAAAAGTGATCTTAAGAACATTGCACAGAAGTACTAAGGCAGCGAGCTTTATTATTGGCAAGTTTTACAGTACATAATAATACACGACTAAACATTTAATCTGAAAATGCTAATTAATAATTTGCTTATCTAATTCATCAACAATATGGACGCATAAATATGTATTTAAGTAGTTGCAAACAATTCAAGGCATTAGTTCATTCAGCCTTCGATTTCATACGCTCCTAATCACCCCTAGATGGATGGTAAGCTTGGATCTCCCTCTTCGTCGTCACTATCTTCGGTATCTTCATCTGGATCATAATTTCTATCATCACCATCGTCTGAAATTTCCATGTCTTCTTGAGATTCCTCCTGCTCGTCTGAATTGTCTGAAGCTGCAGCGTCTTCACCCCCTGCATCTTGACCGTCATCTGAAACTTCCATGTCTTCTTGAGGTTCGTCTGGGTCGTCAGATTGGTCTGAAGTAGCGGCGTCTTCAGCCCCTGTATCTTGACGGTCATCTGAAACTTCCATGTCTTCTTGCGGCTCGTCTTGGTCGTCTGAATGATCTGATGCCGCTGCGTCTTCATCCCCTGCATCTTCGTCGTCTTGAGGCTCGTCTTGGTCGTCTGAGCGGTCTGAAGCTGTGGCGTCCTCAGCCCCTGCATCTTCCCGGCCAACCGAAGTCTCAATGTCGTCTTGAGGTTGTTCTTGATTGTTTGAACGGTTTGAAGCTCCAGCCCATGCATCTTGTGTATCATCTGAGATTTCGATGACCTCGTGCTCACCGGATTCTGCCGCAATCTCTGAACTTTCCACATCGTCTGAAATGTTGATGACCTCGGGTGCAATACCTGCATCGTCAGCTCTCTCCGAGGCATCGTCTTCGGGCCAGTGTATATACTCCCAGTACTGGGTCTCTAAAATCAACTCCGCAATAAACAGGGCCTGGAAAACAACAGAAAATAAAGATTATCCGCAAAATGACATTGTCGCATTGGTATGAACTATGCACAACGCTTCATAATATTTGGTACATGTACTGCCACACTTGTTGCATACTTCATTACGTAATCAAGGAGGTCATATCATGTCGCTCACAATAAGATTCGACATAGCGTCATTACTGTTATTATTTTCAAGCTATTTTACATTTTTTCTATTTATACGCAGAGAATAGAAATATGATGTAGAATAGTAGCATGAAAATTATTATGTCTAATCTTTCATGACACGACAACTATTTTTATCAAGTTTTTTCTTTCAGCCTTTCATCATATTATTTCCAGCCTAAAAACAAACATGACAGAATTTACAACTAAAAACACTACATGCATTCAAGGCTTGAGGAATTCTATGAATCTCATGTAGCATGTTATGATTTGAAATGGGAAAGTTTATATGGCATGCCATAAATAAAGCGCTGCGAGATCTTACACTAAAATTCCAGAATACAAAAGCTAACAATAAATTTCGGTCAATTGTCAAATATCAGACTTACGAGCACTTCGCGTTTGAGTATGTGATACGTTTCGGCTAGTTTTAACCATTCCTTATCTGACTTTTTCTGTAGTTTCGCTTGTGACATCTTCTTACTCCGTTTTCGTCTTGGTTGCACCGCTCCACCTTGAGCAGGTCGCTTACGCTGACGTCTATCCATATTAGCAAGTGATGACACGAAAGTGATCCGGCGATTGTCAGAGTTGTCTCGCAATCGTTGTGACAATCTCAGCTCTGCTATCCGTTAATACTTTGGCTTTGCCTGGAAGGGTTTTTACTGTCGAAATCCACGAAAAGATTGACTGCTTCTTAAATGTCAATTTTTTAGTTTTAATTTTACAAGATTTTAAATTGGGAAAAATCTTTAAAATTAACACAAGTCCAACTACAGAAATGACTGCGTACAACACACGTACCGGTACAAGGTAAAGTGTTTCGTAATTGTCACAACTCAATGCTTACAACGATGATGATTTCAAAATTCAGTAAAGACGAAATTGCATTGTAATATACAAAATGCAGGTTTGTAATTTTTTACCAAACAATGCTTTTTACGGTGCTCACGTTTTTATTACGTAGAGTGAAATTTCCGGAGTTTTACTTTTGAACTATGAATTCATGTGTGGGATGGGTGTAATCAGTGTATATGATTCATTAAGTAGGTAAAAAACACAAATTAGTAGACAATGGACGGTGTGCTCTACTTCAAGAATATGAGCATGCGAGTCAACACTTCATAAACCTATGTACCTACGCATATTGCTTGGAGTTTTTCTGAGAAAAAATATTCCACTGACGACGTACTTCAAAAAGAAGAACTGGGGAACGTACAAAAGACGACAAGGCTTCATGAGTTAGAACGAAAACCACCTTATTGCAAACTTTTCCCACGCACTTTTTCTTATTATAGTTTTGGAGTCAGCACTTATTCTCAAACTGTGGCTATACGCAAAATTATGTTTTTAAAAATAAACCCAACATAAAGGACTTCTCATGCCTAGGAAATAAAGGAATAGCAAATGGTGAAGTAAAACTTCACATTTTTTACAACTACGATGTGGGTACGTTGTGATACACCGACGTTTTGATTTCCTACACACTACTTCAGTAAATAATGCTCGAGTGAGTGGGGGAGTAGCGAAACAGGCGTTATCGAGTCTCTTGGGCCTTCTTCATTTCCTACTTAACAATCTCATAAAAACAGGAATCTTAGTCAAATGATTAGAAACTGAAAGGTTTTAGTCAATAATGTTGCGTAAACACCGGATTCTACCAACCTGCAGCAGCTCATGTGAACAAAGAATAAATACGGTCTAATATGGTAATTACGCTTTTTAATTTGAATTCATCATATTTTCAACAGTTCCCGTTTCATAAATTTTTATGATATACGCCTGTCTTATGTATTACAATTCAAAGAGAATGTGAACAAACGTTCTCTTTGGCTCAATTGGCATTGTGTTGCATGTGAATAATTATTTGGTCATGTATACCTGGTTTACGTAAATTAATGCATGACTCGCTGTTTAAAAATCTGACATCTAGACGTATCTAATTGGCCCAATCTTCATCTATATGTGTTTATGCCCAGCATTTTTCCAGCCTGAAATGTTAACTCAAGTCTCAATCTTGTGTAAGAATACTACCGAAGAAGTTGATAGTAATGATGATCACCACCGCACCACTCGATACCACCGGGCTTGAAAAAACCTGTTAGACACGAGGCATTTATTGGAGTGTTACCAAAATGACATTGAACATCCTCGCACGTCGTTCATGCTCATGCTACTCGCGTGGAGGAAAGTTTGAATGTTAAAAGTTTTTTTTCCTTCTGAAAACGAGACAACGACCGAAAAGTAATTTCCTCAAGGACTTTGCTCATTAACTGATTCTTGCTTTCAATTTACTATTTCGCCCTCCGCTTTATACCGACTGTTCAGCCAAGTATATTTATTACGAGCGGATTCTCCTTAATTGATAAACTTACCGCGACTTTCCTCAAATCTTTTCCAATTAGCGAGCAACCACAATTTCTCTGATTATGCATCTATTTATTTCGAAAAGCTGCTATTTATTTGCTAACTCAAATAAGTCGATTTTCGTTGCTTTGATTGAAATCGATGAGGGGAGCATTATAATGCTGAAGAAGAGCCTTCCATAATTCCATTCCAAGATAAAGAGACCTATATACGTGGAAACTGTTTATACTACGGTTTGTGTAAATTAAAATTAGGCAGAGTAAAAATAACTACGAAAGGGATACTGAAATTTGAACTCAATGACAAAATTCTGCTGATTTTTGTTGAAGCTACTGTTTTGCGTTACTGTTTAATGTAATCCGTGTTTGTTCGTACTCTTCTGAGAACTACAGCACATATTGTGGAGAATGCACATTGAATACGATGTTACTTTACTGATGGCAGCTGGGGGCACAGTACTTGGTACGTTATTATTTGTTCCGGCTCTGGAAAATATGAGCCAACATCTCTCCACAGGTAATTAGTATTGTAGGAGTGGATGAAATACGATCTGAAATCACTGCGCCATTTGTTTCTCTGCATATTAGTATTACACACATCTCATAAAAATTAATGTTTCACCCCGATGTTCACAACACAAAGTAATCGTTGTGTCAGCTTTACTCGAGCTTTCCCTCACTTCCTTCTCTTCTCGCCCATTGTGGTTCGTGAAATTGGTAGTTATACGTGCTCCAGTAATAACACTTTTTTATATAGTACTACGAGAGCGTGTGAGCGTAATGAGAGTATGGGAACATAAACGGGTTTTAGTACAGGTGGTCCATGCCATTCGAGATCTCGTCCGAGGGAGTGCCGAGTGATATGAGATCAACAGCAAATAGCCAGTAGGGGAAAGGAAAGAGAGATATGAGACGATGAAAAATTGTTTTTTCCTCCTGCATAAAGTAATGGGAGACGGAGAGAGAATGGCTAGCGTAGTCTTCTTCAAGGGAAATTGTTGGGCAGTTTAATTGTTTTGGTCGACAGGTGAATGTGAAAAATGCGACGGGGATGTGGAAGAAAAGGAGATCCAAAGTGGAACTTCCCTGCTCCTGGGTAGCTGAAGCCGAATGGAGTCGCTTTCGCAGAAAGTTCAATAACATTAAGAAGGGGTGCAGGCTTCCCGTTACAAATCTTCAGTGGATGCACAGCTCGGAAAAAAAGATCAGGCTGGAAAAATCTTGTTTTATTATGGCCCCCACACATGTGAAACTGTGGAACAAGAGGAATGATTGATTTCTTCCTTTTGTCGATTGTGTGTGATTCGATCTCTCTCTCCTCTTTGAGAAACTCCTTGAGCTTTTAATGTTTGCTTGATCTTATTCCGTAATCAGAGTCTCCATTGTTAGCGAATTTTTTTTAGCTCTCCACGAGTACGGGACAAATGCGTTATTGTATTCACGTAGTCAGCAGCGGCGGAAATGTACAGAGGGAAAGGAGCAATTCCAAGTGAGAAGGAATAGCCACAGAAGTAGCAGGTTTCGTAACAAAATTGCACAAACGCGCCTCTCTCATTGCTATTGTGCGGAAGTACACATGAATGTTCAGTGAGCGTAAGGAAAAAGTGAGCGAGCCCAAAGGGGAAACGCCACGAATGGTCATAATGAGCAACTGGCGATGAGATGATGAAATGCCTTTCTAAATGAGCTGTCTTCCCTCCAAAGAATACACTCTGGGTTTGCTCACAGTCCTAATGAATTAAAATGAAATGATGAAATACATGGAGATAATGAAATGTGATACTTGAACTGGAATTCATGACACCAAACACACAAAAAAGTGAGCAGAAAAATCAAAGCAGCGCAAATGAGAAATGTGGGACCAGAGAAGAGGTAAGTGTGTACCTCAATTGCTACAAAACTGCTTTCTCCTAGTATTACTTCTGTGTTTGAGGAAAGCAGAGGGGGACGACACAAGGAAAAAAGTAGTTGTGCCAACTCTTTTCCCTCAATTTAGACTGAACGCAGGCGTATGGCTGTGGATTAATGTGTAAAAGGCTGCGAGAAAAAACTCGTTCTCATGAACGTGTCTCGCTGTGAAAGTTAACATTGAAAATAGGGCTGACACTAGAGTGAGCCATCCAGTTGCTTCCCAACATCTCTTTACACAGCACAGATGGGAAATTGGCTCAGTTTCCAACTCTCACTCTCACCGGGAGCTGCTTTCACTGCGTACCTTGTGTGTCTCCAGTGTAAAAACGTGGAGTCGTGTGCTATTTCGTCCTCATCATAACATGTGTTCGTGGCGCCCGTCAGAGCACATTGTTTCTGACTTTTGCCCCCTTTTCAACTCCCACATTTCTCATTGTTAGCGGAGCAAGGGATACAGCGACGGAGCTTTCAAAAGGGAGTCAAAGATTCTGGAAAAACTTTACGGGGTTTCTTGCTTTGAGACGGAAAGTTTTCGTGACTTTACTCCACATACATATATATTTCCACATCTCCTGCTGTGGGGGCAAGGAGGAGCACCTAACAAGAGATTTGCAAAGAGAAATACTACATTTGTATGAAAGGGCGAAAAAAGTTGTTACTTTTGCATCCGCCTACATCCCGGCTTACAGAGTCGTTTTGTTCTTATTACCCGAGAAAATATTGGAACGACTTTCCCTGTTTTCGGGGACACTTCCCTTTGAAAAGAAAAGTGCAACCTGTCAAACAATAGAGAAACTAACTTTAAAATTGTTGAGTTCATCAGTGCGTATTGTGCTCACAGCTACTAGATCTCTGGACGTCGGAGAGAAAGAAAAAAAATCCAGTAAAAACTATTCGCGCTTCAAGCACTCCGAAGAAAGTAGAGCACGTCTAGTCCTCTCTAAACTAAGACGTAGCCAATCACCATTAAAAGTTAAGTACTCGCGGCCAACTTTATATTACGCATAATAGGGTAATGATAATAACCATCATAATCACAGCCCGAAAAAAACGCATTCCTTTCTGGATACACTCTCTCTCTCTCGTGAGCAATTACTTGAAATCCATATCAATATAAAAATACGAGAAAATTGCCACCTCGAGCAGGAGAGCGGCAGACATTTCTACGGTCATTTTTTTCAGTCTTTTGACACAACCATAGAGGATTGCTTCAAAATTTTCTGTGCTCAGCAAAGAAAACTTCTCGTCCCATGAATTTTATATACGTATAATATTTAAGTTAATACTTTTCCATCTGATTTCCCAGTTCCAGTGTTGAGCACTGTGTGTAGAATAGAACTTGTGAAGTTTTTTTCCTTTACAGTGGAAAGTGTTGGTGACTCTAACTCTTGGTGTATGACGGAGTTTTTAAGACAAACGGGAAAAGGGTTGATAGTGAAGTGCTCTCTGGCTAAATAGCTCCAATGTAGAATATTGTTACACTTGTCTAAGTAAGGCAATCATACCACGGAAGAGAAAAACTGAGAGAACAAAAATACAAAGCCTGAAGTCACAGAGACCAGCTTGCCATTCATTTCTTGAACTGCACTAACCTCTCGCCTCCTGTCGTCTGTGTGCAATTACCTAGAATACAGAATGAGTGCGAAATCAAGACATCTGACCACCACCAGTAGGAAACTACAGTGCCTACCCGACAATCCTCAACTTCTTTCCTTTTAAATAACGGCGAGCTGGGGAAAACTTTCTATTTTTTATGCCACTGAGAGCGTAATGGGAGGAGGCGTATTCACTCCAAATTTGATATGATAAGTTTTTCTCGTTTCATTCGCAGCAGCCCAGTGAACTGTGTGATTCTCGGACAAAGAGAGTGGGCTGTGTAATTCGGCATACACACAATACAATTTTCGGCGAGGAAAGGGAGAAAGTTAGACTCAATATTTGACGAAATCCTAAATAGCTGAGATGCTACATAAGTATGTATTAATGCATAATGGATTTACGTCTTGGAAGCATCGATAAAGCCGGATCAAGCTGACATTTCGATCTGTGAGAGTCTTCACAACGTTATCCCACACTTTCTCTCCTTTGTGGTTGACCTAAGCGGAAAAACAAACAAAATCAAAATTCAGACTGAACATACACTTGCTCACGGAGACAGATATTGCGTAGATAACTCTGCATAACTCTAACTCACTGATAATCTCATCGTAAGAACTCTCTGTCCTCGAGTATGAATGTACACACATCTTCACTCCGCACTAACTTTGGTTACTCAAACTGAGGTCAGGGAAACCGCCTTGCGTCACACTCCACCTACACTCCTTTATTTATTAACACTACCCTCTCTGAGCGTTTCTTTCAAGTATTACTTTCCCTTTTGGAGTTTCTCCTAAAAAGCTTCATCCCTAAGCTAAACAAAAAGTTGGTAAATTGTTCCGGTTGATAACCCGTGGAAAAGTGCGAAACATAAAGCAGGAAGCATTGTAGTTTGCGGTTTGCGAGAAGCAGAAAAAATTGAGAAAGCTTCTCCGCGATTTTCCCTCCATATGAACATTATTTGAACCATTCTGGGCAATTAGATTGAGGAACAAGAGAAACTTCAAGAGGAAGCCTCCAACGTGTGCACGGTCTCGTGGTGCTTCTAGCATAAAAGGTTTACGAGAAGGAAACCCAAGCCTTCTTTGGACTTGTCTCGTATCAAATTTCACAGAGGTTCTCGCCTCCATTTCGTCCACTCTTTCCAAAAAAAACATCTTCCCACCTACCTAAAACCGCAGAGTAGTCCAAGAATAGCCAAGAGGTCCAGCATCAACAATGGAGATGTTGGTGGACGACGACGAAAGTGGTGCTCACCTTGTTCTCGGGGCAGCCACACTTTGCCCCACTCACTTGTCCCCGTGTGACGAGCCCGAGATGAACGACACAAGTCTCTACCATCTGAACGAGTCGTTTGTGTCGACGAATGGGACGTCTGAGATTATGCCCAGCTGGTCTTCCATCGTCGTCATGTGTGTCACTTCAGTACTTCTGGGCATCCTCATCATTGCCACAGTTGTGGGTAAGTCTCCCTCTCAGCAATAAACCTCAAGAGTTGAAACAGAGTTGTATCGTAAAGCGTGAGGCGAACCTTTTAACATTTTTCATCTCCATACGTGTACAGTAAACCGCAATCTTTCATACACACTGATGGCGGTGTGCACTTGAGAGAAAGTTTGAATGAAGCTCGAGTGTAGTAATTTCCCCCCAAAATCTTCCGCGCTTTTACCTCTTACCCTTTGAAACCTCTGTCTTCAAAGAGATGGATCTAGATTGTCACCCAGAATTTGAGCCTTTCTCCGTGCGTATTATATTTATAAACGTGTATTGTATGTACACGATACTGTGGTGAGATTTCTTGAGGGTCTACTTAACTTTCTCGAAAGCGTATGCATAACTTATAAATCTCCACTTGCACTCCGAACTCTTAAAACCTAACCTTTTACTCCCCGTACTCTATATGGCGCTCCACTTGGCGAGCGAGCTTCTCTCTTCTACAAAGAGAGTCACTCAACAAGGTTGGAAAGAGAAAGGGAAAAAAGAAAGTGGATAATGTTGGAATCCCTTTTCCTGTGTCTGAGATAAAAAAAGGTCTACAAGTGAGTTCTGTGGTTGCTCACGTGTCACAAGACGGATTTGTCGTGAGTGAGTATTAATATCAGGAAACTATACGGTGCATAACATGATAGTTAACCTAATTCACTCTCTGATTTTTCCCTTTCACTTTTTCTCTTTTCTTGGAGTGAAAGTTTTTATCTGCTTTTTATCTGTGTGGCATTTTTTATGTAATCATGGTGCGTGGCATGCTCTCATATCAGATATGATTTAGGCTTCATGGCTCATAAAATACTGGTGAAAAATTGTGCATGAAAAAGCAGCAGCTGCGACTTTTTGTGTCCATCCCCATTTTTCTGCTTGTTTCGCGGACTGCACACGCATCCATTGAATGGAATGATTTTTCGTGGCTTCTTCTTTACGCATAAAAAGCTATCATGAAATATGATAGAGATGTGTCCCTTTTGGCAGGAAAGAAATAATTTGAGGATTGTTCTCCTGCAATCACAAAAATGAGATTTTTATGACTTGGTATACCGACCTATAGCATTCTCATTCTCGGAGAAATGTTGTTCGGACACCACATGAAGGTTGCATTTTTGCATGGGCGTGCATGTGGGCGGGAATCGGCTCACTGCCCACGTCAGAAGTGGTTCCAATGTTTTTTTTTGGCTTTGCGAACGCCATTCGGGTGGAAAACGGAAGTAATCTGGACGGAAAAGTTGTTTTTCTTCTCAATGCATTTCGTTGTTCTCAGCTTAAAATGAAATGTGAAGAAGGAGGACAACTCGACGAGATGGAAAAAGTGGGTGCTTGTGGTATCTCTTTAAATCAATGTGTGAGAGATGTAGCAACCTCTGCTGTTTCCGCCGTTGTGACTTACTGCACTCAATAGTTTTTATGGGATAAGGCTAAAAGAAAGTGTCAAAGTTGTCATTTCTTTTAATTGTCGTACCGTTTGATGTACATACACACGCAGAATTGGTATAACAAAAACATTTCAATGGGAAGGATGATGGTACAATACCGATTTGTGTACTTACATATGTATGCCCTGCGTTTTTACCCGTCCTTTTCCACTAAGCAAACTTTCTTCTACCCATCTTACCCGTTTTCACCCCGAGGAAACATGAGTTGTCGTAAAATTCATTGCTAATAAATTCTCAAACGGAATAGACCACCCTATACGCTTATTACACGGACAGTAATATGGGAGCAAATATCTTATACTGGATAAATGCCTACACTAGTTACTGTTGGCTTTGTGGTGTTAGATTCAGTGTTAAATAGAACATTTCTTGGTGCTCAGGTTTTCGACTTCTTTTATCATAGAATTTTGGAAACTAGTGATTATTTCAGTGAACGAGCAATATTCCACAAGGTAAATCGACGTCACGTCAGAATCTACGAAGACTTTTTCTTCCCACCACATGGTGTACTATATAACTACTGATACCAAAAGCATGTTCAAAGGAATTTTGAGACGAAGGGGAAGCCTTATGCGAATCAGAGTCGTAAAGTTTATTCTTACTCTGTCTTCTAACTATCAGATAACGATGTTTGAGGTAGAAGACTTACAACCGAAAAAAGAAATATTCCGAATGAATTGTGAAATCAAAAGGAAAAATATTAAGAATTGGAGAACCAAGAAAAAGCGTATTCTTTCCCAAAATGTATTTTTGTTTCTAGACACAGAAGGGGTGAAAGAGAGAGTGCGGAGCTGCATTTCCTTTCTTTTCATACAACTTCGAAGACATTGAATAAGTGAGCATCTGCAGATTTTTGCAGGGCCATTACGTGAGAATATACCTAAGCACAATCAGATAAAAAAAATGGGCAAAACTAAAGATGAGGTTTGAAAGCCATCGTAAAAACTGAGCGATAGAAACTGAGATGAAAAGAAAACGTGGAGGAAGGAAAATCTGTAGTGAAATATCTTTTCCCCATTTCGCACTAACTTTCATGGGTGTATATAAGCGGGGTTTGGACTCCTTTTTTCTGCTTCAAGTAGTCACAACCGTTGTGTCATGTTGAGTGTCCTCTCTGCTTTCTCTTCTTCCCTATTTTTTTTCCTCTCGTGTGTGTGTCTCGTGATATACATTGCTCCATCCTTTTTTCTGTCCATTTGCAAATATACTTCACGTCATATAGGAAGTGAGGGGAAGGCAAACGTTGAAAATCTTCTTCTGATTCTAAAAAAGGAGAAATTGTGTTCCAGCGGGAGAGCAGGCATCATGATTGTGTGAGCACCGTCCTCTCGTATGCTTCTCGAATGCATTTAATAATAGGACTATGTGGAAATGTTTTTCAAGATTGAGCAAGAGAGACCAAACGTCGTACAGAGTGAAGTGGAACGAGAAAGAGGGAGAAAGCAGGTAGACTGAAATATCCACATGAGAGCAGCGGAAAGAAAGAACAACACTGAAAATATGGATTGTTAACGGGGACACAAAAAAATGGATGCATATGTATGCGAAAACGTGGGTTTGTCTGCGACTAGATGAGAAGAAGATTTTGTGGTTACAATCCATTCAACTTAAAGTTATCTTGGGTATATTCGTTTTCAGCCTTTTCGTTTCTCGCAACGGCTTTCTCCATTTCTCCTTCACTCTCACTTTCTCTCTCTCGAGATCAGGAAAAGATGTTAGATGAAGTTGCCGGCTTTTATGTAATATTACTTGATTCGTACTTTCTTCCTCTCTCTTTTTTCTAGTAGGTGGGAAATAGAGATGAATATTTCTTCTGGGTTCTCGTCAGGGAAAAGGGGGCAAAGGAAAACAGTTACTTTCACTTCGCTTTTTTGTGTTGAAGAAATATTAGATAAAAGTTTTTTTTTTAGAATCCTACAAATATTGTGTTGATACACTTTCTTTTACAACGCTCGTAATATGGGTCGCATTATGTTATGCTGCAATAATGGAAACGGAGAAAACCACCTTTTTTGTTGTTCTGTATCCTTATGAAGAGGATTGTGTTTCGCTCATACCTGACAATCGTGTGTTACGCGTAATATTATGGTAGCTCTAGGAAAACATACAAACTTGTTTTGATAATACTCCGGTTTATGCATAAACATTTTACGCGCCCTTAAGTAGGCCACAATATTTCTTATACGGGGAGAAAGTCGTAAACGGAATAATGTAATGCACAATTCTCACTATCACAAGTCCCATTTCAGGAAAACGTACCTCCTCTCCAAATATCGTTGAGCACTTTTTCCAAATGATGTGTTGGAATTGAACTTTCTCCTTTATCTCTCCCCTTCTCACTTAACACTTCGATACAAGACGGGTTTTTTTGTCGAAAGTCGTATAGGCGGCTTCTGGGGCAATTTCCACGGGGGACAATTCTCACCCTGGCATTTGTTAAAGCATGTGTCAATTTTCAACGTAATCAAGTTCTAATCCTGGTAAACTGAAGTGATATCTTCTGAGAATACTAGAAAATTGACGGAAAATTAGATTCTGAAATAAAAAAATTTAAAATCACAAATTCTATCTTAAATATTATCCTTGGTAGGAATTGTCCATGTAGGTATGAGCAGTTGAGAAGGGTCGTGCTAGTTTGAAGTATGGCTGGCTCCCCAAAAGTACCCCGTCTGTAGCCCCTTATTCAAGGGCTCTTCGTCGTGTTATTTCGTGTAAAAAAAGCTCTCATTATAACTCCAACTCATTGATAAAAGTCCTTCTCTGGTCCTACTACAAAGGAGTGACAAACGGATGAAACTCACAACTACCGTACGCATTACAGTATTGACTCAACACTTTCTAGCTTTCACTCTTATTGAACTCGGAATGGGAACTTTTTCTCTCACAATGTTCCCCCCTGCTCTCCACACTTCATATAAGGTGTATAGGTATGTGGAGTATATAAGTTTTTGTAAAGCAAACATGACTGATAAAAGGTGTAGGACAAACGCTAAGGTATAAGATGGGTTGAGCAAAACACTCAAAAAGGCATCCTTCATTTTTTTCCGGGACACACTCCATCTTCATATGTGAATTCTTGGGAGAAAGTTCATGCAGAAAAAGGAATACCGACACACCGAAGGACGAGGTAGGTTGTTTTGTTCCATTTCCTCGGAGAGCGAGAAAAGTAGGAAGTTAAAGTACGTGTGAAATGACAAAAACCAGTTGGAATAATACGGATGGAAGCAGATCGAGGGTAAGAGAAAAGTGGAATCAACCATCCATCCAAAAAAATAGCCAAACTCTATCTCACTCCTTCCTGTCTTTCAGAATGTGTTATATTTGTGATAAATGTTGATGGTGAATTGGTTAGTTACTTGAAAGGGTACACGGTGATCAAATTTTGAGAGTGAGAGAGAAAAAAGTACGATTTTTTCTGTCACTCACTCTCACATCTCTTTCTCCATACCTCTCTTTACTTTTAAAACCACGCGCAAACCCATAATCGAAGAAGTACACAGAAGGAAAAAAAGTTGGAAAAGGTGGTGGTTGACACGAAGTCGACACTTTTGTCTCTTTACTTTCTTTTTCTCTCTCGCCTTCCACTCGCTCTTCCTTTTCCTCTCCAGAATTGAAATGAATCAAATACAATATCTTGTGAAGTCAGACAAGCAAGGGAAAAACCGAAGTTTGAAAGCTAACTTGTTAGCATTACATGAGAGTAAGCACTTTATCAAGGTACAATATATCCTTATTACGACACCGACGTCGATACATGTAACTCGCGAAGTTATTGTGCAGGAAAGTTGAAGGCAAAGAAAGAGATGAAAGAGACAGGACGACTTGAGAGTTCTTATGATGCAGCTATGCCTATCCAGATTAACTTCTTATATAATGCACACTCTATATTTCTCAGTAGATGTTGAGAAGCAATCGCTACTATATTGTGGATTTAAACACTGCTGTCGTAATATAATATGTTTATACAGATATATTGCATTCCATTCGGTGGAATATCATGCATCTCTACATGTACTTGTTTTGTCAACATAAATCGCTTTCTCGTTTCATTTCCCATTTTTTTATTTTCAAACTCTGGAATGTTCATACTTTCCCGTCCTTCCTCTGATGTATCCTGGCACCTCTGATTATGATGCATCTCAATAAAAGATTGTCCGCCGGATCTCAACTTTCATCTTGACTCTCTCTCTCTCTCTCTTCTCATGCATTCTTGTTGTAATATGTCTCGGAGGGTTGCACAAATTTATTTTTAGTGCTCAACCTTTGTCTCTCCAAAAGGATAACAACAAGCTAACAACAGGTTTTATGCCATCAGTCTGCAATCAGCAGCACGTCAGCTTTGTTTCTTTTTCTTCTTTTTTACCATCCAAATAATACATTTTTATTTTACTCCGCTGCCAACAATCCTACTCTGTTATCATCATCACCCAAAGATTTGCATGTGTCTGCCATTCTTTTTATCATATTATTTGTGAAACAGCTTTACCCTGCTATTGTTCTCCTATGCTTTTTATCTAGCTACATTATTATTATCAAAAGAAATATGCTGCTGTATACAACGCATATAGCATGTAGTTTATAATGTTTTCTGGGCAATTGTAGCTGTACCGAGTGCATGCTCTCCTTGAGCGAATATGTTGTCTCAACTTTCCCTTTTTTGTTTTCTCTACCATAATCATCACAAGAGAGCACAAGCTGCTTGCACAGGACCCTTCGGATCTCATATCCTTTTTCTTTTGTTGTTCCACTGTAGCAGGCTTTCAAGATTTCGATTCAAATTGCCATCATCATGTTATGATATCGTGGCTGTCCATGCATGTGTACCGTCAAGAGGAAGTTATTCATGTACTTTATACTAGTTTATACCTCGCTTCACTGGTTTTGGGTTCCTTCAATTTTTAAAGTCAATACCGAAAAATGTCGCACACAACCGTCGGCGATACAAGAATACTCCATATAATGTAATGAAACTTGACTGTTGTTTCTCAAAAAATGTTCCGTACTGAGAGAGAGAGTGGTGATATGTTCTAACAAAACCTTGTGGCAAGGGACGAGATCGCCATATTTGCCTTTTTCCGCTCCAGTACCGTCGTAAAGTTTAAATATTCTGGGTTGAGAGAAACACAAGACAAATACGATATAAAAGTTCTTTTCTCTTCCAAGGGTTTCTCTCTGTGCTGCTATCAATAATGTAAACAGAGTCACAAAGGGCTGTTTCCACTCAAAACAAATATTTGGTTTCCCCTTCTTTCTTTTTGCGTCTTCTTCTAAAATTATATTAGATTCGAAAAAAGATCGTCTTGCCACCATCACACATTCACAGACTTTTCACCGTCAAATGCTTTCACCTTCCCTTCATGTATACGCCACTTCTTGTCGTAAGTTTGCTAAGAAGGCAATGTAAAATGCATACTTCCTGTGTGCATTTTACTCTCAGATTTCTATCTTGACTGTCTTTTATCTGAAATTTTGAAGTTCGCTTTCACCCACAGGGAGTATGCTCATTGGCACGGGAAAAGGATATGGAAGGATAAAGGCTAGAGGAACCTGATATTAAACCTGTACTCTTGACAAAATTGGTAATTTTATGTAAACCAAAATATAACTTGTACACGTACAATCCTCCACCACAACCTTTGGGATCCAAGGCAGGATTTCGATTCCTCAAGATTATGTCAAGCGGAGAAACCCATCTCCGCTTTTCCCATCCAGTCAGTATATACATCTTACAATTTTATATTACAAAGTGGGATTACATCACTTGGCATATGCATTGGTAAATACTCCAAGTTTCATGGGCTTTTCTCAAGATCTATAGGTGGTTCTCCTTCTTGCAACAAAATTCGTTCGTTCACACCACCAAGTAAAGTGGGCATTATGATAAAAAACGCTCTTCCCAAGTTGGTGAGCATAATTCCCAAGTGGAATTATTTGCTCTATGACCAAACCCGAAAGAGAGAAAAAGAGAGGTAAGAAGACGACGGTAAAACACACAAAACATTATTAAGGCGATGGATCCGTTACATGGGTCCGCGGTGAATCCTGACTGCTGCTTCTCCATCGAAATGGAATTGATTTAATGGAATGTCATCACGAAATTGATGGGCAGCTATTTTCCTCTCCCCTCGAAAAAGTCTTTGGTTTTTTTTCTCCAAAGAAGAAAAATGAAGAAAGGCACGAAACGTCTTTCAACAAGAAGGAATGGGATTAAAAGAAGTTTAACGATCTCCTGCATTATCATATGTCAGCTAGACCAGTAAAAATCTTCGATCCACTCAACTTTCTCTTCACTCTTTAACATGGAACAAGATAATAATAGAATATGCGTCATGTCCTCGTATTAACTTGTCGAGAGAGGGTAAAAAGGTGCAGAATTTTTTTCCGTCTAGTTCAGCACTTACTCAGCTGAAGCTATTAAAAGGAGAAGCAATTTCGAGTGATCACGAAATCACCGTTTTGTGTGCACACACACTTGTTCTCGCCCGTGTGTGTATACCGTGTAACCTCCGAAGAGAAACTCATGCATAATTTTATCATGAAAATATGACGGGAAAATCTCATGGCATTCATGATTTCATTTACGATGAACAAGCATTAAATTCGCTGAAATTACGAGCAAATCATGCATGCATGGGAGTATACCGCCAGAGCAAATTAATCACTGACTACCACTGCTTTTTTCGCTCCCAGCTATTCTGACGATCTAGCGAGAAAGCATATGCTGAAGTCAAAAAAGCTGAAAGTGATACAACCCGAGGCACGTATATCATATTGCATAGGCTTGGGTCTGGAACGTTACAAAAATGTGGGAAACGTTGACTCGCTACTATTACTTGACTTTCCTAAACGAAGAACTCTGATTTTGATTGATTCTCACAATAAGCGGATCTTCAAAGTTTCCACTCCTTTACAGTAAAAGGGGAATGAATTTAAGTCATGAAACAAGTCTACCAAAAATTTCTGTCAAACAAGCTGTTGTAATGGAGTCGACGGTATTAAATGCAAACTCATGAACACACTGCCAGCATGCATATTTTACTATATTTGTTTATGCTAAAATCCTAAGACATCTGCAAGAATATTAGTTGTGAATTTCATCAAGACGGAAAAATGAATTTGAAATTGAACACTCTTTTGCTCTTTCTCGCTCTTCAACGTTTATTACTTTTTGAGAACTTTTCAAAGTAGCTGTGTCTGAAAGAGAGAGTCGTTTCAACTTATTAAAATGGAAATTTTCATTGAGTACATATCCAGCAATGGAATTAGGTACTCTTGTCATTCAAATTTTTGTAAAGTCCTTTATTACTATTGATGGGTACGGTCTTGAATTAGAAAATTATCAAAGTCTTTTTTCTGGTTGTACGTTTTGAGTTTTATTTGACAAACTACGAAACACGGCAAGCTACGAAACAAGCAGAAACTGAATGAAATAAGCCAGATGAGTTGTCAAAAAGTAATTTTAGTGTTTTTTACAATAAAGAGGTATTGCATAGACTGGGAAAGAGGCAAAGATGAGTTCAAAATACAGTTACTTTTCAGACGGTGTTATCCCAGAGGCAGCTTATTTATCCAGAGAAAGCCAGTGAAAGCCTTTATGTAGGAAAGGTTGAGGAAACGAGTTTCCCCTGAGCCTCCTAATATCAAATGATCATACAAGGCATTACTTGCTGGATTCATAACTGCAAATTTGTTAAACCCGGGAAACCCCTTTCTGTATCCTGAGGCAAATTTTTATTTTGTACTTGGATTTGAGGTTGTGACGCTCTTTGCAATTTATATCAACCCCGTCTTTATTTAGAACACAGAACACATCAGTATTCTATAGATGTACATGCTTAACACAAAAATTTGCAATAGGTATCATTCTCTGCTGTCCCGACTGTGACAAACTTCCCTTTCAGGAACTAATCTAATCTGCGCTACGCACCTTCTCAATTGCGAGTGATGACTGTATATTTTTCTGTGAAATCTACAGAATCCCCGTCAAAAAACTCAAACTCATCAACTAAAAAAGCTTAACTTTGCAAGAGTCAGAATCACACATTTTTATTAGTTTCATCGATTCTTTCAACTGCAACTGAGTCGTAGGCTCGCATCATTTTCGTCGTGCGACAAAAGTTTCAGCTTCACATTGAAAGAGTCGAAGGAATACACGTCAAAGTATTCTCTTCCACTCTGTATGTCTTTGATGTTCACGAAGAAAGTTGGCCTCAAAGGAAGAAATCGAGAAGAATTTACGGTGAAACAGAATCAACTTTTTTTCAATCTTGCTAAACTTTTTCCTGAATTACTCTTCCTCTTTGAATTCAACATCTTCAGAGATGATATACTTTGATTTGCATCTGCAGATTATTACAAAATACTGAAAAGTGCCGAGCCGGTAAAATCATCCAGTCACCTTTTTTCTGATATTCTAATCCAAACACGACAGTTTTCCATTTCCAGAGGATATCATGTCTGCCTTACAACACATTGTAATATTTGAGTTCTACTTCAGAAACACTGCTTTGCCTCCATTTGTAAGTACCTATAATTATTTTTAGTAACAGAGTAACTTCACTTGCTCATTTTTCTGTTGAGTGCCTACCAAATCGGGTAATCAGGTCTCAGCACCTGAGGCTACGTTGCATATTTATATATTAGGCGAAACCAATAACGCTGTTATTAAGAAGTTTTCATCGAAAATCTTGGTCTTGACACGTGCGTATTCGTATGCAGGAGTAGTATATTTGTCAGCCAAATATCAAAATAAAATGTGTACTTGGTGAAATTATAATACTTTTCAGTTCTCGTTGGTGTAAACCCTATTTAATACCTAAGCCTCTTTGGTAAACTATAATTACTCAAAGATACATTGATAATATTGAGACCAAAGCAAGTCAGTGTCTCCGATCAAAGACAAATCAAACAGATCTTGATCAGAAAGAGTATAAATCATTCATCACTTCACCTACAATTAACCGACATTTTTTTTACTAGAATATAAGTTCATTTTTCATTTCAAGTGTCAAGTGACTTCGGTAGGCGTTGACTCCTTTTTATTTCCCTCTAGTAGTAATTTTAACACGTTAGACAGATTTGTAACTAAATTACACGTTGATAAAAATTCCGCTCGAGGTTTCCATCCACAGGGTATTGTAAAACCTCTGAATTCTCAATTCGATGATATCGTATATTGACTGCAATCTTTTCTTTTAAATTGTCAGAATCGCTCGTTTCAGTCATCTGTCGTAGGTTATAATATAACTTGTGCATTCATTATTCATACGGAGTTTTATTTCGAGACGAAAACTGAGAACGAACAAGTCTCTTCAGAAGAGAGTTTGTTGGTGAAAATGGAACCTTTGTCAAGCTCATTTTCATTCATACCTACAAACGATGCTACCCTTCTTCGTTTTCTTCGCACCTTTTTACGAAGAAGCGCTCCAATGGAATGCTCACAATTTCGTTTTCAGTATTGGCCAAAATCACACGTACAACTTTTAGTGTAAATGTTCGACATATAGAAGATATCGCAAGGTGAGGTATGAAACTTCTGATAACATTATGGTTCCCGTGCTCGAAGACGCAACTTTATAGACTGAAACGCGCCAGTAGAAGATACTTGTGTCGCCTTCGAATACAGCTCGTAAGTTAGGAGTCCTAACCTCCCCAGGGACACACGTTCATGAATATTTTCTTAACTAGTTTCGCATGACTTTTCCTTGACACTTGTGATTCAGTCATGAATTCAAGAAACTGCACTGACACTATCAATACTAATATGTATGATTCGAGTTTGTCGGTAAACGCTCTCGAGTTTGAAATCCAATTAAAATGAAACCCGACAGAATTGTGAACTCCCTTCCACTGCGAGATATACCTAAACAGAAAATTAGATAAAGTCAACAAACAAAATTGCATTTAAATTCTCCAGAGGACTCAGGTAAAAACAAATTTGTGCATATAAATAAAAGGATTTCCTTCCAAATAACGCAGGTATGTTTCACTTATTTTCTTTTTACGTTTGAGGTTTACACGCTCATTTTGTACATTGGAGAAATCTAGTATTAATCTTAAGGCATTGTGAGGATAACAGATTGTAACATACGATGTGGGTGTCGTGACGGTTTGTAGATTCGGATGTGACCTTGTGACCTATTAAACAGCAAAATAACTCAACAACTGGATATACACGATATATAAAACAATTCTCTCCAATTCACCGTTTTTTCTACAAGCCGCCGGTACCGCAGTAGCATCTAGTTTGCTGACTGAACTAGGATGCATCCCGTGAAAAATTAACTTGTCAAACATAAGGCACATGAAAATCGCTAGCAAATGAAAAGCTGAAAGATAACCGGAGAAATCTCATAGGGGATATTCATTATTGTAGTAGTAATCAGTGTAGTCTCAATTGCATTTTCCATATGTGCAAAATGGTAATTTTTCTTCAACTTGTTTTTTCACTCCGCTGTTCGGACGATGCTTGTGTTCACCCCATGTCATTCACACATGATTCCCTACATTCAATTGATTTTCATTTAAATTTTCAGTGACTTAAAGTATAACTTTTACTCTGCGAACAACGAAATCCGTTGTGCCATGTCTGAAAGTCTGTAAGAACGAGAGCTCAACGGAATCAACAGTGTACTCCTATTCTTCATCGGATATTTATGCGAGTTAAAAAAGTTGTGAAAATACTTGGTCGGATTTCACTTTCTCTCCTTTTCTCTCGCTTTCACAATCCAAAGCTGGAAAAATTCATTTCGATCCTCCGTCTCACTCCGTGAGCCTTTGACCGTCTTTGAAAAATGACTTAAGCGCTCATTTAAATCGTTCGGAGAAAAAAAAACTCAAGTTTGCGTTACTCTCAGCGCGTCCTCCGCTTATGCTGGAGTCAGCACACTTTCATCTCACAGCTTTTGTTTTCCCTTCAATTGAGTTGAGTCTTTGAAAATGCAGGAAAACATGGAATAAGCCTATTATTGAGTGTGTAAACTATCGATGCTCGTGACACTTGGAAAAGTGGAAGAAATGTAGTTGTACGCGGGCATTGAAACTTTTCACCAACTTTTTTATGCATGACTCCAGAGAGACTAATACTCCCGGCTTGATTTATTCACATCCGACTCTTATAGCGTCATTTTCATTACAGAGAGAGAGAGATGAGTCTGGATAAAAACTTCATTTCTTACCGTATTGCTTTCCTTTCTTATAAACTCTTTTTCGGGGATGAGATCTAAAAACTTCCTATCTCCATCTTATTGGTTTTCTTTTGTGCTCTAAAGTCTATTCCTTGCCTAATTCTCTTGTAAGCCGACTTGCTCCGTCTTTTGTTTATTTTTAGAATGACGGGGAAGGAGAGACCTCGACGAGAGAGAAATTGTGGAGTTACTCTGCAAACATCAGAAAGAAAAGGAGCATAAAATGATTCAGGGAAAGGTTTTGCGGTTCATCTTTTATTCCATTTTTCGGCACATATATCGCTTTATCGACTCTGATAGATTTGCGATGCGTAGTAGGTATTAGGGCGATTTTCAGTATTATTGTAGGCGATTAAATAGATTTTTTTCCCTTCCCATTTTGAGCTTCGTTGTAGATTATTCAAACTTGTGTGTGCTTAAGTTAAAGCGTTCTATTTTGGCTTTTTCTGTATGTGTATTGTGGGCTTTGCAAATTTATAATGTGAAATGAAATGTGGATGAAGAGCATTCTTTTCTCGGTTCTGTGTTGCTGGTTGGTTTCACCGAAAGCGGATTCTACTTTTATGTCACCCAGCTTTTCCTTGAACGACTGGTTTCTAAAAAAATATTAAATAGTTGGATCAAAGGCCACTAAAATAATAAAGCTCTAGTGTAGGCATAACTAATATCAGTGTTCTAGGAAGTAGACTCTGTGTACTAAATGTATCGTATTGATTAAAACAATCGGCACAAAACGGGTTTCCGTTGCCAGTGACCAAACGGCTAAACAGCCGAAATACCAACAAAAACTGGCTTGTGCATTTGAAGACAACTTTTTATGTGGAAGCGGAATATTGGTTTTTGGAATCAGCTATCCAAACAGATAGTATACGTTTGGATTTGAAGCCGACATTTTCCAGAGCATTATTGCTACGCTTCCCATACTGTACATGCTCGCATCTAAATTAAATCGAACGCTAGACGAGAGTTCAATTATTTTTCAATAAGCATTTTGATCTCCATTCTAGCGTTTGTCCGCCTTTGATTGAAAGGAAGCGTATGATAAAATCAGAGAAACGGATCTGTTCTGAAAAGATCAAAATACATAGTGCACAAAGTGATTTTCCTAAAATAGTCACGATACAGCGAAAACGTTACTCCAGTTCAGGACATGCCGTCAGGTCTCACGTAGTCAGCGAGTGGTTGTGTATTCCATCACTCAATCAGATTTGAAGAGATTATGAGGCCGAGGCGGAGGAAAGCGTGCATGTGCTGCGAAGTAGTTACATAAAATGTCATTTGATCCGTAGGAAAATCACTTGACGGTAAGATGGGTAGCGTAGGCTGGACGGATGGAGTGTGGTTATGAAAAAATTCTGTGAAATGGAATTTCCAACAACGGCCGGTGAGTTCAGTACTACGTAGTTGTGTACGGATGACACTCTGAGAATTGTCCTATTGTAATAGCAGAGAGAGACAGCTCAACTTCGTAGTTGGTGACATTCCGGAGCAGATTCTATTCTCACGATTACTTTTAACTGGTTTCCCCTTTCTCTAATCCGAAATTATGTTGACTGTCTGTGGTACAGAGTAAACTTGCATTTAAAACATTTGGAATAAAATGTATAACTCACCTGAATAGAATATATGTATCTATTGCAGTGGGGCGAAATGAAAAGGATTCCATTGTTTATGCTTTTTAGCTCTTCAGGCAGCACCACTGTGGTGGTACACCTACTCGTTGAAATAATTACGTATCTGATGATAATGAATCTTTGAAAAGCTTGTCATTGTGTTTGTTTGTCTGCTTATACAACTTCATTTACACCGCGAAAGTCAACTTACGGTTTATGTGTTGACTTTAGCTTAGCTTCCGTTTCAGTTTGAAACAGCCAGGATTACAAACGCTTCCCAGCCGCCAGGACACATGCATTATGAATAGTTTGGGATTGTGTAGGCGGCATTCCCTTTATGTAACGTGATTGTTTAAATTCTTGAATAGGAATTTCATCACATCATACAGTCATGCTTTGTAAACAAACTGAAAACCGAGAAATTCTAACCCCGAAAATCCAATGGTTAAAAACGATACAAAAAGTAAACATTGCACCTAATTATCCAGCCATGTCCGTTGTTGACCTACATTAAAACTTTGCCACGTCATGCATAAAAAATGCACATTTTTGGTAGTTTTATGTATACTATGATTTTAATAAATCATGAAGGTTGTATTCGCAATGCAAAAAATTGCTTTAGACTTTCTAGAGGAAGCACATTTCTCTTGGGCTTTATTCAATTACACTGATAAAAGAAAGATTGCATCTGCTTTTAGTATCAATCAAAAAGGAAGTTGCTCAATCTTGGGGAACTAAGCGCGAAGACAATATTACGACCAATGAAAACCAAATGGATTACTGCAAATGATGTCCTTTTTTCTCTCTACATCACAGTTCAAAATTCTCCCTAGTGCACTACCGAGATACACTCGAGAACATTGTACAACTTAAAATATGATTTTACAAAACCCAACTCTAGTTCCTAGCTCTTGTTCATTTTTTATGTCGCCTCATTTCTCGTAGGATAAATCCAATAAAAGAATACAAGACAGCAGTGTGATTAAGGTGAAGCAGGGATAGAAAACAGAAGACACACTGCATGCTACACTTTTACAGAAGAAAGTTCAATGCCCAAATTCATCTCTCGTGATTCTAGTTCAAACCATAGATTTTGTAGCGAGTTCAAACACTGCCGTCATAAATATTGTGTACATATGGACCACCTATATTGAGCGAGTCATTGTAGTTGTCACTACTTCTGTGATACACATATGTAGCTACATATAACTAGTTTGCTCATTCTTCTTATCCTTTATGCTGTCCAAATGTTGCTCCCCAGTGATATTTTTTTGTTTCATTCTTTGTTTATAGTATTTATATACATTTGTGAGTCCCAAACTTTGTTGCCGTTACTTCTCGCGTTTATGAAGCATAAGGAAAGACGGAACAGAGTATGTCAACTCTGCTGCCTCACAAGGACCATATTTTTTTCACTCCAGTTTTTTTAGCTGATGCACAATGTTTCATTGTTTCTCGCCTCGCCTCTCGTTCTGCGAACCTTGTGCAGACCATCAACTAAATAAAATATATGGACGTGTATAAAACCGTATAAAAGTGCCATCTCCTCCAAATATTTTTAGAAATAATGATGACATTAAATTACAGCCTATTTCTTGCCCCCACTACTCCTTCCGTACTTCACCTTATCTTCCCTTATGAGCTCCAGTTGTTCCATGTCGTCGTCTATTTTCTTGAGGAAAAGAAAGCAGATTATGGAGGCACAATAACGGAAGAAGAAATTCCCTTGTCTCTATTTACTCTTTTTTTCTTTCTCCAGGAAACGTGTTTGTGATTGTGGCCGTGTTTATCGAGAAGAACTTGAGGAACGTGGCCAACTACTTGGTAGTGTCGCTAGCAGTAGCCGACTTGATGGTAGCTTGTCTTGTGATGCCTCTCGGTGCAATTTACGAGGTGAGGAAAAAACTTTTACTATTTCTCGCTTTTATTTTATCGTCATCATCCTCATCCCCTGAAAAAATGCTCGTTGCCAGAAGACGGGTGGAGAGTTTTCTCCGAAAAAAATAAAAACAGGTGCGTAAAGCAGAAGAAAGTATATATAATGTATATAATGTACTACTTTATGTGATGGGTGGAAACGGAGAAAGTGCTCAACCCGCCTCCTGAAACGTGTCGATGTACACTGGTAATAAAAATTGGTCAGCATTGTTTTGAAGCTTTTCTGGTTTCCTTTCCAATGTTGTACTGAAGATTTTTCTTCTGATTTTGGTACAAAATGGGTACGTTCCAAATTGTGGATTGTAACTCTACGAAAGGTATCCGATAGCGTGGGAAATACGAGTGGGTTATGTAAGATGTGAGCGGTGATGGAACTCAAAGGATGAAAGTAATGTGTCATACATTACAAAGGATATGAACTGAACCTGAAGTTAACAACAAAAATGCCATTTCACTGGAAACATTCTTGAACGGGGACATTTTTAGGATACTCCGCTGAGTGATGGAATTTTTCAGAAGAAAAGTGGATTCAACTGGTAAAGTGATTCTCCTCTCGGGAGCAACCACACATGCACTTCATCATGTAATAAACGAAATAATTGTATCACATTAGTTGAGTTACTCCATCCATCTGATTTAGTGGAACACTAGAACAATTCAAGAGTAACGGTGCTATTGTTAGATCACGGAGAAACCAGCGTCGTTTTTAGATGAAGACTTCTCACCAAATACGGCCTGAAGCATACCATTCAATTTTTATGTGATTAGTGTCTTCACATCAGCGTTATAAACGGACATTTCGTTGTTCAAAACTCCAATGATTCTTCGAAACGGCATAGAATACGAAAGGAATCTACGATGAAAATTATACTGCATCTATAGTTCACCTTTTTACATTTTCTTTCATTTGCTCCCGTCCACCGTTTCTTGTGTTGAGAAAAATTGAGAAAGTCGATACAAAGTTCTGGCGAAAAATCAGTGTTCCAAGCTGGGACACAACTTGTAAGCAAATGGAATAATACAATTACCAACTATGCGCTCTTCCATTTCACAGGAAATTGAGTAATTAAATGTCAAAATAATTTGCTAAAGGTTTAGGAAAAAGTTGAGATTCTTTGAAGAATGCTGGGTAAAGTTGAGTAGAACACGGAGACAACATTTGAAATGGACGTAATGGACAAATTAAAAATGCCAAGTCAAATTACTCCTCCAGTGGAGATGAAGTGCTTGGTATATTTTTGAACAGAAAAGTAATTTAGTTTTTTAGAAAGCTCAGTAATGACGCTTATGCATTCAGTCGAATCATTTTACTGCTTTTTTGACGGTGCCATTTTTAATATAGAAGCTTTTCAATTGAGCTCAATTCAAATGGCAGATTGCAATATACACTACAATTATTTTACTTGCATGATATTATAATTCTTCGCAAAGGAGTAAACTATTAAAAATGTAATAGTCGCGCCTCGTCTTTAGTGCTTTCATCGGTTTTGACTCAATCCTTGAAAAACGGGAAAGCACATCTTCAACAACAAACAGAGCCATTTCACGCAAGAATATGTTTCCCCATTTAAACGGAAAAGTTTTTAAGGCCCAAAACAGATAAAATAAAAAAAAGTTATAAAATTAAAAGTATATTGAGCTGGATACTTTTTATAACAACGTAATAATAGCTGTGTTTATGTGTGTAGTGCAACCCATTCCCCGTTTTTTCAACTTCAATATAGAGACAAGAGTAATTACTGTGAGCTCAGTTTGAGGAGTTGTCAGACGTGTTTGTGTGTGAAATCTTACTTTCTCCCTTGTAAGCTTTCTCCATCCTCCTTGTAATATATGATGAAAGTTTGCTTGCTTCACTGCCTACACTTTATTTGTAGTCCTCAGTTTTCCCGTCGCTGTAGCCTACCCTCTTAGAGAGAAGTTGTTAGTCAATGTTAACAATTCTATGGAAAATGACAACATGGAAAGACGTTTGTAACTCAAATGACTACCACCATACACCACATACCAAGACTTGCGAACATGTTCTCAGAAGAGAAAAAAAGTTAGTCTCGAGCATTGCCACTTACACGATTTTTTCCTTACATTTTTACCTAATAAATGTACATACACGAAAAAAATTCATATAATTTATATTAGCGTTCGTGCAGAGAAAGAAAGCCACGTTTGCTACTCTCGCCACATAATAGTTTTCTCACAGTCACAAGATGACAGAATAGCATCATATGTACAAGGAAAGAAAGATGAACGGGTTCTCTTCGTTCGGTGGCAAAAAAAACAGCAGCATGGTTTCCGTTAAATGATCGCTTTCCTTGGCTTTCCCCGAGAAGCTTTCTTGCTTTCCCCATACTTTCTCTTTTACACTCTCTCCTTCCTTGAGTGAGTGTCGGGGCCTGTGTATCATTCTGAGTTTCATATGCACACTACACACAACGTTTTGTGGAGGTAGGTACGTGTGTACTCTTTTTTAGGACAGACGTCATTCCATCACCTCTTGAACTTGGGCCGTCTCCGCCATAATCTTTGAAGAATTTCGTAGACCAAAAAGGAGCTCGGGAATGAGAGAGAGCGGAGTTGGTCGTTATTTTTCCTGTGTCCTTTTCAACTACATTACGGCATCTTTGAAACGCAGCAATCTTGCTGGACAGGCGAGAGAGAGTCTTGTTTTTTCGTTGAGCTGGCGGAAATTGAGTTTCAAAAGGTGTACGTTTCCCTCTCTCTTGTTTCCATCTTGTTTCTGTTGTGTATTGTGGGGCTGTGTGTAGAAAAATGGCTACAATGCAAGAGAGTCTTACAATAATAACAGTTGATGGCTGGTACTGGTGTGTCCCTGTAGTATAGTTGAGTAAGCTTGTTTTCCTTGCACAACCTTATATCGAAATGTTGATAGATAAAAAAAGCAGCAAGCCTAAAGGAGGTGGAACGAGAGTTATTATTGTCCCAGCTCCATTTTCCACCGTTGTTTCCAATTGTCCAACTTAATTTTTTATCCTGCTCGCATCACGTACGACTAAGTTGTACTTGCACCACTCCATCACTTTCACTTTCCCCGACAAGAATATGATATATACACCCTATTATCTGACGAAAGTTTGCGGCTTCTCACAACAACCGGTTTCCCCAAAACTTGTGTGCATATGGCATAAACACAGGGGTTCACACGTTGTGGATATGACATTTATTGCAATTATGGAGTGAAAGCTGGGAAATGACAGTGTTCGGAAAATGGGATCCCCTTGTCGCCTCCATAAATGATGCTCGGCTGTCCGTGTACATCAAAGTGAAATGAGACATTTCTCAAGGGATGTCCCTTCGGTTGCATAACCAAACATTTACCGACACACGGGGATATAGGAGCAATTATAGAGATTGGGGTTTACCCACGTTCTAGGTGCCTGGATTTTTAGTTTTGTGGACAACCTTTTCGCTCCATCAACCTCTCACTAGCCTCTGTTGACTCGTGGCTTTTGCGCAACGCAAACATATCAAAACGTGGGGAACAGAACCTGTGACGCATACCCTCGTCACGTCAACTTCAACCGTTATCCTACCGCCACTGTGAACACGGCGAGGTAGCTATTTAATCCTTGACTTCCCTAATAATTTATTATAAACATTATATTCGGTTCGGCTGGGGATTGAGGACGGACAGAGAGCTCTGGGAGAAATAACGGAGACACCGGAATGCGAAGAAACCTTTGCACTTCCGTTGAAAAAAGACGTTGTGCAGTGGGCCTGACGTCAATTTTGTGAGTGTAACTTTTATGTCGTCGGAATAGTCATGAAAATTTTATGCCCCAGAGTTACCAACACTAAAATATCACAAAGTCAGCCCACATACGACACGTTCAGACCTGCTTTTATAGGTCATAAATGACGATTCATGACCTATCCACTAGTTATAATGTGATCCACCTATATGTTCCTAACCAGCTACATCTTGATTTTTTAGCCTTTTTTCCTTGTTTAACAAAATTGCTGGATCGACATCCGGTGTGTCCTTTTCGTTAGCATCCGGACAACTGGAGTGGCGGCCTTTTATAACTGTGAGTGTGTCAGCGTAGATATATTATATATGTTACTGTCGGTCGTTGACGAGAAAGATTGGAATCGGCTACTGAACTTGTTCCACGCTTAATTCACCTTGGTACATCATATATTCATTGGATTCGTATGATGGGAAACTCCGAAACATTGCTGTAGGCAATTACATTGCTATTTCCCACTGTCTATCTAGGTCCTTCGCAGGTTGTACAGCTCGGATTTGTAAAGAGTTGTCTATTGGCTGCCAACAATGGGACTTGGTTCGAAAAAAATGTCAGTGAGTCTGCATTGTATACGTTTCTTTTTAACTAATACTGAAAACTCTGAAAACGCTGCAATCTAACTGAGGTTTAGATTTTTTGTTTTTCTTCCTAATTGAGAGAAAAATTATTTAAGTTTCAGTATACAGAATCCAAAGAATCATTGATATTTCGGCCTTTCTACCATGAAAGCCTTTGGCTAGTTACGGTATACCTTAATTCCCACCGTAAACTACAGGCTATGCATTGTGATAATCCGACTAAATTTTAGAATTACTTAGGATGCCTTAAGACATGATGTACTAAAACTACACGTTGGCCCATTATCGAAATCTCTAATGACTAGTGTATTCGTCGCTGTGCATGCATGCCTGTAATCCAACTTCATTTTTATTACCGAAGAAATCCGGCGGGTGTAGATTTTAGCAAGAGATTGCTCAGAATTGCATCACGACGGAGGCATTTCCCCGTTAATGGATGCTATTTGATACGTTGCATATTCCATTAAACTGCAGTATACAGAAACTCAGGTAGATAAAGTAATCTGTATTGCTCACTGGGTAAGGTGTGTTCAACAATAATAGAACCAGAATTTATATTTCTTAATTGAAGGGCGTTCCCTCTTGAATCCAGCCATCTTCAATGTTTTAACTGTAAAATGTAATATTTTTGATTGGCAAGGTTTTAGATTTGATTTAAATTTGATGTAACGTGGTGGGTGTTTGTACCAATGAATTTACATTAAAACAAATGCAAGTGACACACCTAAATAACCAATTGCTTAGTGCGATACAGGAGTTGCTGTAAGGTTTTAAAATCGGTATTGAATAACGATATTATTGAAAATTGAATCAAAATGGTTATAATGCACGTATTATTGAAAATCGGGAACAAACATAACCCCCAAAGCCCCGTATTTTTCTTAATGGAAGGAATAAACGACCAAAGCACAATATTTGCCATATTTAGAGGATAGACTGTTCGATGACAAGAAGCTAAAATTCGAAAAAGATTATTATTGTTGGACACACCTTATGTTTTTCCTCATTTCATTTTCATTTTCTCTTCTTGCAAAGCGGAATTGTTGATCTCCAGCTGCAGGTGCTCATCCGTATGGAAAAAGCGTAAAACTCGTCGTGCTCTCAATCCAATATTACGGTACGCCTTCGGAAGCAATTTATTGCGATCCATTAAATGTACGGAAGAAACAGGTCTCACGAGACAAAAGAAGTGTTTCGTAGCAAAGAAATCATCTCTTAAGCTGTATTCATCGCACTTGATCTCGTCTAGACAGTTTTTATACGAATTTCAGTTGTCTGTATTTCATTACACTGAGTACTGCTTTTACGGGTATTTTGTGTGTCGATTAGTTCCGTGTGCGATTCTTCTGTTCCTAGAAGCAAGTCCCTTTCAATCAACACATTTTATTGGGTTATTATGTTTTATTGCAGCAAACATGCAACTGGAATAGGGGATGTAATAGTCATTCTTTATACGTTTTGCTTTTAGAGTTAACTGTGAATATTAGGTTCTTCTGCCACTTTCTTTAACAAAGCCTTAATGTTCCGCTTCCCTTCAAAAGGAAATGGACTAACAGGTTTCATGCAGTCCGGCAAAAAGCAATTTCAGAAACCTCAAATTGTAAGCGATTTGATTCGTGTCCACCACCATTGTCGTGAATAGTGTAGCCAATAATGGCACCTAATCATGTAGCCATCAATGCAGCTTACCTGGCTTCTTAAAACCTTATTTAAAATCTTCTGATTTATGTAACTTTATTGTCAATTGATTAATGTACCTCTCCTGCGTTTTGTAGTTTCTCTTCAGCTCTAGCAACTTTCACTGGTCTTTTCGTAATCCTTTCTCGAGTCAGAGCATATCCTTTATCTCAACGAGTACATGCATCATCCACATTTCAGTACAATTCCCTTTCAACGACTGGCACGAGAAGGGCACTCAGGAAGTCGGTGGTCTTCCTCCTTAACGTCACTGCATTATGGTGAGCATGTGAAAAACGTCTATCGTGGTTGTCGTGATTCATGACGAGCATTCTCCGTATTCAAGTCGTTTACGTAAGCGTGATGAAAGATGAGGTTTCGCATCTTAAATAATCTTTGCGAAATTTCAGATAGGTAGTAGCAATACAATTTTTTCTCAAGGACATAAAGTAGCCATCCAATATTATGTATTAGAAAAAAGAAGAAAAAGGGCATACGGTAGCAGTATTTATTACTGTAAACTCTTCCAGAACAGCGCTATCTTGCAAAAGCTAATTTGGAAGGGCGAGTACAAAAATATGGAACTGCTTTCCATTACCCCATTTTATTTTACATGTCTCGCTGAGTTCTCTAGATTGATACGTGCAATTTAAAAAAGGATTTATACCCATCTAAAGGATTTACTTTATTCTCGTCGTCCTCCTTTGTTACACACACGTCGTCTCTCTTCTTTACTTTCCATCCATTATCATATTTTCTTTACAGCGAGAGCCATTATTACAAGTTTCCCCAGATAAGCCCGTGTACATATGAAACAGTAAAGTATATTTGTGCGCGTTACACACTCTTCTACTTATGACGTAGACGGACACATTCGCTTTCCCCACCGGCCGTGGGAGCGCACAGCATTTGTGGAGGCGAAGCGGAAAGTGGCAATCTAAAATCATGAAACAAGTCAAGAACAGATATAACTGAGAACACATCCGTACGAGTTAAACGGATAAGGAATGGGTGAATTAGATGGAATGTGAGGATATCGAGCGTTGGTGCCTTTTGCAATTTCCGCTTATCTTCTATCAAGGGTTTGAAAAAACAACGGGAGAATCCCATATTTACAAGTATCTCTCTCACATCCACTTTCTCCGGTATGTGTCTGTATTATATTTATGTACTGAATGAAGAAGCAGCTCTTGACGATCACAATCCTTCAACCACACCAGAAAAAAAGAGGAGAAAGTGTAATAAAAATATATGTATGTTGTGTTCCCTTTCTCATTCTCCAGGCATGGTTCCGCTCACTTCCCATTTCATTTCAGGATATCAATGTGAATCCTATTTTCTCATTTTTTTCTCTCCATCCTTTTTTCCTCCTTCTCTTTCTCTCTGCTTCCGACTTTCGTTTCGTTAATAACTTAACCAAACGTCGTATTCATTGGCAGTGTACGTTATGCCGTTAGGCTCTCTTTTTCCTACCATTTCGTTATTCCTTTCGAGCATAATGTAGAGATAACGACGAGGTGAAGTCACTCCGCTCCTGAATTGAAATGCAACATTAGAAAAAAATATATACATCCTTCAGTGTCTACTACTATCCATAATTTGGAAGCTTCATATCATTTTTGGCGAAATAAGAAGGAAAATGGAAGCAAATATAAATACTTTTTATTTTTCTACTCTGCAGACTTTTTTATTCTTTTCTCCAGTGATTCATGTTGCCTCTATACTGACTGGTTGTGCACACCCAAGATTGATACGATGATCTTCGACTAGGAGAAGAGAAAGGAGAAAAATAGGTTTACTCTCTCGCCTTTGCAATGTTCGGTGAACGTTTATTGAAGCTGTACACGGCATGAATGAAAGTTGAGAGAAAAAATATGAAGGAAAAAAATCCAAAACTCGTAAGATTCCTCAGGAAAATAACAGTCTTCTGGAGAAAAAAAAACATGCGAACCAAAGCCAACATTTATTGGGTGAAGCAATGGGAGAGTGACTGAATGACTGACTCTTCGTCTTGAGCCAAAAAGTAAGCCAACACAAGTAAAAAATGGGGAGAAAGAAAACATTATATCTGGGATGCGGATGCTGATAGGAATGATCGACTTCATACAATCGAAATTGCGAGTCTCTGGTTTTTATACTTTTTGAGAACAATATTATTTCAATCTTGGAATACTTTTTTTGTCGCAATATCAACATTATCCATCCTTGGCACAGAAAAGCCGCTTTTCTCTCCCTGTGATGTGAAATCTATTAGTTTCATTTTTGCATTTTATATTTAGTTTTGTATTTCCTGAGCCGAAAACTCAATGACAATCTCTGTCCTTCTTTCGTCATCAAGAAAAAGTTAAGAAGGCATTACGTCAAAGAAAGGGTCTAGTTCGTAATATACTTTTTTGGTCACAACGACGTTGTGCGAGCAAGCCAATGAATCACAGAGGAAATGGGCATATGGACTGTCCAGAAAGAAGGACTTTCATATATCTGCTTTTATAACAAAACCTTCTTATCAGTAATCGCACTTATGAGACAATTGGAAAGAAAAATGAAAATGTGACGATCGAAAGATCAAAAAATAGAAATAAGTGGTTGTCTTCGCGTCTCCTACGGAAGCAATACTAAGCCCAGCAGCGGTACATTTCCAGAGCAAAAAAAAAGACAGTCAGAGGGAAAAGACACCAACAAAATATTATCAACTTGGCTCACTTCATCACTGCCAAGAAACGAAGGGAAGGAGCGGAAAGGAACAATCGCAATAATACATTTAACCACGAGGTGTGGTACTTTCACTGCTTTTCCTTCCTCCTTTCAATGTCTTGGAAGGCATTGATTCACATCGGAGCATCGTCTCTGAAGGCACTCAGCCCATTTTTACTCTCGAAGACAGAGCGGCACAGTACATCAGCCTACGCAGAAAATTTTCTTGGAGTGAGCTCAGCCTTTAGATGTGCCGTCCTGTAACGGTGTAGATGCTTCCATAATGCATGTTTGCTTTTTCATCGTTTATTGCATTGCATTAGTCTTACAGCCTGTTTACTTATACTTCCATCGTGTTTAACTAGCGGAAGAGACTATATGACTGTGCTTACTTCTTTCAGTTTGTACGATTCCCTCGCTCATCGTTCGTGCTAATATTGTATTCAGCTTATCAAATCAATTTTTCTCTGTAATTGAAGTCATATGGCTTACCAACGATAAAATGTAATGTATAGCTTTATGTTGATTCTTCATTACTTGTGTCCGCAGCCTGGCTCACATTAAATGTATGTTAGTAAATGTTTGATAGGGCCACGGTATAAAAAAAACTGTTTTCCAGACAAACAGTTTTCGCACCGCAATTGGCATAAAATTGCAGTTACTGTCACCGTAAGTTACGACCATCATTTCTAGCTCCGAGAATAAATGTTATGTATGCACATGGTATGCATATAACGATCCTGAGAGACTCGTATTGACACCGAAACGGTCTAAAATGCTAAGCAGAAGTGCACACTGCTTCTTTAGCGAGTTTCCCACGAGTTGTGTTGTACAAAATCAGGATACCAAACAAAGGAGGATGAATGGAGGGTTGAGAATCAAAAGTGGAGTATCTTGCCGACACATTCATTGAATCCTTTTTCCTTTGAGCATTGTTCCCCATTGTGATGCCACGCAGCTATTTAGGCATGGAACGAAGCAGAGAGGGAGAAAGTGCACAGTGCCTGCTTGTTTCATACCAATAAAACTTGATGGTCGACCAGAATGAATGGATGAATGAATGAATAGTCCACTTGTGGATGCCTCTACACTGCATCCACGATATAATGCTCGGTATAAAGTCAAATGGCTGAAGGAAAGTTGCTTATCATCCCGTCCTCCTTTTTGAAATGTTTACATTACACACAAAAACACTACAGTGTATGGTCCCTCTCTCCTATAATAATAGTCGTAAGTAATAATATATTGTATATTGGTTCAATGAAGCCTTCTTTGAGCTCGCCCATTTTTCCTACTCTCTGTCTCTCATTCTCCGCTCTCATTCTCCGCTCTCATTCTCCCTTTCACCTCGTGTGCATGGGCAAAGTGGACACTCCAAGTGCTTCCTAGAAAAAAATGCACATAAATCCTTTGGAGATAACAAATTCTATGTATTTTAAACATGAAAAATTACCCTTGATGAGTGGATGAGCACAAAGCTCAAATATTTCACAACGAAAGAGCCTCCGCTGTGTGCGGTAATGATTTTCTCCGTAGAGGAATTCCGTTGCAAAAAAAAACAATCTACTGTAATGTATAGCTTATATAAGCTGTGAGCATTTGGAGCCTACAGTTTGTAAGGTGTACACAGTGTACACAGGACGATTACTCCTTTGAAGTACTGCTTGAGTGAGATGAGTACACTAGTTTTGCATTTGATGCCCATTCTCAGTTTATGAGTCTACTTGTCATAGTCAGTGGGGGGAAGGAGGGCCATTTTCTGCAGACTCGCTTGCACATGCACAGCTGGAAATTTTCATGGTGGTAAAATTACAAGCTTCGAGTGTGCACCACTCGACGTCCACTACTCATTAGTTTACTGACGGTATTACAGACACAGACGTTGTACGCAATACAGCTTGAGCCAATGTTGAAGATGATAAACCTAAAAATCCATGAGAATCGCAACGAAGCTACTTCAAAGCATCAGGCACATTTCTCCGTCTGTACATTATGGACTCTGTGCGTCATTATCTTCATCGTTTACAGAGGATGATGATCAGTGTACAAGAGGAGTTCGCATTTGAATCACTTTCTCCTTTTATGCTCGGCCATGACATGGCGGAAAAAGGGAAGCTTCGTAGGAAAGCAAACAATATTTTTAATGAAATATTTCTCCGTGCAACGAAAGCAATTGCGACGATGTCAGCTTCGATTTTCTCCACGAACAATATCAACGCACGCATATGAAAGACACACAAAGTTTGTGAGGAAAACAAATATGTTCTTTTCTCGGGGGCCAAGTCTATTACAAGTGAATGACATTGTTGTGACGAGTGAAAAACTCATATTCCAAAATCATAACCGTAACGTTTTCAAAAGACCCGTAGGTCCTTCCTCGATCTCAAAAGAGCAAACTGTGCCAAAGTATAAAAAAATGCAAAATGTTGGTATAACCTATAATGTACACAGTTATGTAAATGCTCCTATTGAATCTCGGGAGAAATTGGGTAACACACTGGCAACAACGAGGCGAGGGAGCATTTTCCGAAAAGGGGAACGGAAATAATATAGTATAGATACGAACAGTTCAGAGTGATCAATCTTTGTGACTCTTGTCTCTTTTGTGATGGTTATTTTCTCGGCAATCCCTCGATGGCGACTGCACACTCTTCCCTGGACCTGGACTCTTTCCTTGGATGTTCGCGCGTGCTTGTGTCATTTCCCGTGGATGGAACAACGATGACGAACTACGATGAAACTCCATTTGTATGTGCTCAACGTAACGACACTATATCCTCTGGAACACACTTGGATCATGTCACCACGCCGCCTTTACACATGTATTTCCCCCTCATCGAATACCAATACATTCAACAACCAACGGACTTCTCAACGTATGGAAACCCCACTCCCTTGAAACCTCTTGAAATCCAACCCTTTCACTCATAAATGGAACAAATACCATGTCCTCCATGGATCTCTGCTCATCGTTCGGACCACTGTGCGGAATTTCGGGAAAAACAAACCCTCTTCACCGCAAAAAAAAAACCAACATTTATGGGAAACATGCAGATCAAAGGAGAATGGCTATTTGGGGCAGCTGTGTGTGAGATATGGACCAGTCTCGATGTTCTTTGCTGTTCGGCCAGTATTCTCCACCTGCTCTCGGTTGCAGTTGATAGGTAAGCCTTTTTTTCAATCAACCTTCACACACTTTCTCTCGCTTTCTCTTTAAAAATATTCGATCCATGATAGTCCGACGTACAGTGAAGTATGGTCGTTGACTAAGAAAAATTACTGTGTACCAATGACAAAGCCTCTCTCTCTCCGCTTATTACTGTCCCAGCAACATGAAGCTCGGAGTTTTACACTTAAACCGAGTACATGTTTATCTGAGCATCCAATCTTCCTCTCACTTTCTCTCGCTTTCTCTCTCTCTCTCTCTCTGAATGGTCTTTACGTTCCAGTCGAATACGATGTGTGAGCGAGTGGAAAGCGAAAAAAGAGCTGGTACAAAATAAAAGGGATAAAAAAAGTACGCAAATCGGCTGTCACAAGGTTCACACGTTCACTATTCATTTCCTATCTTGTACCCCTTTCTGTCTCAGTCCTTTTCTCTCTCGCTTCTTCTAGTGTGGTAGTCGTAAATAAGTGAACTGCTTTTCTCTCCTATTTACAACGATGCATCCAGACACACTTCGCCAATTGAATACACACTTGAGTAGACTTTCATTTTGGAGGGAAAAAAATACCATCTCTATCTTCCTCCCTCTCTCCTTTCATTCGCGCATCGTGTTTAGCAAATATATTACCGTCATGAACCCCAGCCATGATGAAACCACTATATCTTTAGTTGCTTTCTCCCCACTATAAAAAAGCTAAAATAAATACTTGTTTACGACTTGAGACCTCGCGTACCACTGTACACGTACACACATCCAGTGAGGCACACACAAGAAGGGTTTGCCACAAGGTGTAGTGTTCTCTCATTTCTTTTATAGTTGTTGTAACTTGTTATCGACCACTTGTGAGACAAGTCAACGGGAACGGGGAGCGAAGAAGGGATAGCACAAACAAGAGATGTGGAAGAGGGAAAAAAATGCGCGACTGAGCACCATGTGCTATACACGGTTGATTAGTTTTTTTTCTCGATGCTAAAAAAGACGAAGGTTTCCAGAAATGGTGGTGATGGTGGTGTTATGTTGGTAGCAAGAGTTTGTGTGTGGTAGTCCTATTTGTAATCTTGCGTATCACCATCGCCTTTTTGTATAATGAATTTTATCCTGTGTATCACAGTTTACAACTACTCTTTCCGAGAGCGAGCTGAGGTTGTGGTTGGGCTTTGTTGAATTTCACTGAAAAAAAACACACACAAAACTCAGACAGGGGACAAAAAAGGGAAGGCATAGAATTTTGGAAGCCCGCTATTGTGTCCGTCAGCCCGTATATTTTCCACTCGCGCTCCACTGTGCAGCTGAATAAGCCATGAATGAATGATCATTAGTTGGTGTTTACACTCAAAAAGGCTGGAAGTCGAGCACGCAAGAAAGGCTTGAGAAACAACTTTTTCCTTTTTCTTCTTTACAGTAATAACCAGCGACATGAATATTTTCTATATAACGTGCGTTGTTGAATGGAGAAAAAAAGTATTGTACAAGATAGGGGAGCAAAGAGCAAGAAACTTTTGAAGAAAAAAATCTCCCTTTTATTGTGTCTCATCTTTAATTTTGACACATTTTTAAGCTTATGCGATTTTACAGCAAGTTTTACAAAGGTAAAAAAAAGTGGGAAAAAAGAGCGTCGTTGGAGAAAGTACAACAAAGTATCACAACAGTCTGATAGGGATGAACCGTGAATAGAGTAGATAGAACAGATACTTCGGAGGATGCTCACCTTGAGTAAACACGATGATGGTAGGCAAAGCATAACAGACGACGGAGTTTGAAATGAAATTAAAATTATTATTCTTCATAGAAATCCGTTTGATAAGCAAAACTAATGAGGAGCTCGCTGCTCATCACACCGTTTGAACCTGTGTCAATTGAGGCTGCTCCATCCAGTACAATGCGATGATGATGAACTTTCTGGCAAGTTTCGCTAAGTAGGAAATGAGTTAAGATGAGAATGACGGAGAGTAAAACTTCTAGTTCAACAATTTTGCAGGATTAGTTATGCATTTTTTATTCACTACGCCACTTTATTATAGTCTTCTGCCGTGGTATTTAGTTATGCATGGTATTCCTTCGGGAAGACGACAGTTTCTTGACTTTTTTGCAGGAGACAGTCATGGAATTAGTGGTACAGTTTTGAAAAAAAGTTTGCACGTGTATCACCGTATTGAGCCAGTCATTTTTGACTTTGATAGGATGAATACGAAGAAGGAAGGATTTTTTTATAGCGAGTTAACTTTCCAAAAAAAACTCTCAGGTTTGAGTCTTGTAAATAGGGAAATCGCGTCAGAAGAAGGAGCTGAGGCAATTTTATTCCCAGCGTTTATTCTCCATCGTAGTCACCAGTAAAGCCTGATCGCGTTCCACCATTATATATTTGAGTATGAAGCTGTCTTTATCTTGACTACACAGGGACGTCTACCCTGTGCGGGCGCTGTGTGCTCCACAGCCAATTGTAAATGGACCAGAGTGCACTCGAAGCACAGTGAGTGAAAATAGAAGAGATGAGAAAGTCAGTTTATGTAGAGGTAGTAATGGGCAAAGCCTTTCAGAGTCAAAGTGCAGATATTTTTCACAAAACCAGAAAGAGAGAAAAAATCCCGATTGAACTCGTTACTAGGAAAGTGGATCAACGTCGGATGGTCAGTCAAGCTCTTTTTTCATTCTCCACCCTATTTCCTCTTTTTGCCTCACTAGGAAAAAAAAATCGGCCTTACTGTGGAAGTAAGCGAATTATTGGAGCTACACACATGACTTGTGAGTTATAGACATGAAGTTTAAATGTAGTTTTTCTCTCTCATTCCTTTCATATGTCCAGTACCTCGCTGACATTATAGAGTGGACTTGGCGTAGGAGTAAAAAGAACAGAGTAAGATATAAAATGTGCAATGCACGCTATCAACGCTAAATAGTTGAGTGCATAGACAAGGCAAATGGACCACAGTAAATTGCGAAAAAAAAAAATGCTGGGGTGAAGATGAAAATCATCGTTGTGTGTAGATACAGCGTATTTCCCTTGTGTGGTAAGTGGTATGAGCTCATGCAAGCAACTTATTCACTGCTATTTGCGCCAGGTGAATGGCTTACAAGGAGTATTGGACTGTACTGCGGGTTTTGACCCACAGTTTAATCATTGTAGCGTTAAAAATTGGTCTACGACTACTTTCTCCTTTTCCCCATGCTTCTCCGTTTGTAAGGCTGGTTTCAGATTGTACCGCTGACTCCTTGGAGAGCAACTGTCTGCGAAACTGACCCAAAAGCCGGTGATATTACTTTTAGTGACGACAAAAGGGAGGAGAAAGCGCGTAAATGCTTTGATATATATACGACCGGAGAAAGTGGAAAAGGATATTTTTATGTGTAATGTAGATGGTATCTGTTGGAAAGATATTTAAAAACACCGACTTCGTTTGACTGCCTCCGAAATTGAGTGAGGAGTGGTTCCGGCATTGCCTTCCGTCGTATTTTTCATAACGGATACGGACGCACTCTGTATAACCCTATACATGAGTAAAAGTGTCCATTGTATTAGGGTGAAAGTGAAAATATGTTGTTCAATACGGAGATCGTATCCTACATCCGGCTATACGGAGAGTCATATATCTTTGGGAAAGCGGAGGGGAGAGGTTTTTTTTGTGAAGAGAGAAAACGGTAGAGAGAAATGGGAACAAGCTTATAAATTGCTCTACAGCTCGTTCTGATTTTTTGTGTGTATTTCTTCTGAATGAATGGCAGGTACTGGGCAGTGACTCGTATAAATTGGACCGTGAACAGGAGTAAAAATAGCATCAATTTCATGATCTTCCTCGTGTGGCTCGTCGCAGCGATGGTGTCAGCAGCCCCCTTATTTGGTTGGAAGGATCCTCATTTCCTGGAGCGAATTGAAGAGAAGAAATGTCTCGTTAGTCAGGACGTGGGTTATCAGATCTTTGCCACTTGTGCCACCTTCTACGTCCCCCTATTCTTCATCCTGCTCCTGTACTGGAGAATATGGAAGACGGCCCGTAATCGGATCCGGCACCGAGTCGGGAAGATTCCCAAGAAAGATGACAATCACAGGCTTCCCACCTCGGTATCCACACCGACGGTGTCAAACAAGCCGTTAGTGATGTCAACCACCTTCTCTGATGAATTATCATGTCACACTGCGACCGTCGAGACGAGCACCGAGTCGGTCGCAGGCAATCACCCTCTCACAATCAGTCACAACGATCAAGAGCTCCAGCAACTCGGCTCTCCAGCCGTGTCCATCGCGCCAGACGAGGAATCAGGTGTCAATCCGTCAGTCGGCTTGCCCGATAATCAAATTCCGCACTCACCAAGTCGAGGGAGCACAAATGCGGAGAACAGTGGTAGGCCCACACACTTGTCAGTGCCGACCTCGTTGGATGTGAAGCCCACACCTGGACCTGGCTCCAACCAGGTCTCCACTCCAGTCCGTGCGAAACCTAATAAAGAGAGTCATAAGAACAAACAGAAAGAGTCTCTTGAGGCAAAGAGGGAGAGGAAGGCTGCCAAAACGTTGGCTATCATCACCGGAGCTTTCGTCGTCTGTTGGCTCCCATTCTTCGTGATGGCTCTCGGGCTCGCTTTGTGCGGGGAACTGTGCAACTTGCCCGACTACGTCATCTCAGCATTCCAATGGCTTGGCTACTTCAACTCAATTGTCAACCCTATTATCTACACTTTATTCTCACCTGACTTCCGCAAAGCTTTCAAACGAATCCTCTGTGGACAAACATCCAACTCGCGTCGGCGGCCGTATTGATAGTGTCGTCGTCCCAACATTTCCAACACGAGCGGAAGCCAATCTTTTATTTATTACTTGTCAGTCTCAATCAGGAAAGAGAGAACGTGTATATCCTAATAAAAAGTAACGTGAACATTAGCCATTTAGTCTCTCTCCACAGGTCAATCCATACAGAATTGATGCCCTCGATGGGAAATTGATATAAACATGTACGAGAACAAGGTATATGAACTCTATACATTGTCTGCTACTGCTCTCCACAAAAAATATATTGTCTACTTAAACACATATGAAAGGAAACGAAACAATAAAAATGGTCATATATCATCAATAATAATAATAATAACACAAGATATGGAATACGACATACAGAATCTATAATCTATATACTCAATACATGACTAGTGCTATATATATCTTAATAGAAGAGCGTTTCAATAAAGAAGGAAACTGTACACTTGCATGATATATGTAACTCTGTAAGAATTCTAACTCAATTTATCATTCCATTTAGCCCATAATCCAAGGATGGATTTTCTATTTTCGCGTGAAAGTGATTCATCTCTGGAGGCTTTCTTTATTCCTTTATTAATCTAAAAATTGCTTGCTGATCTCATGCATAGATACATTTCATACACAAACTACACGTTCTCTGTGACTATACGGTTTTCTTCAAGACGATCTCGGTGTATTGAGATGCAGTCATACATTTGTGATCAAATGTGATATAATAACTCTGCTGGAGTTCTCTCACCACACAGCATATTGCTCTTGGCCAAAGTGTTCCATATAAAAAAGGCATATTGTTGAAAACAGTGCCCCTTTTCCTTCTCTCACCGAGTAAAAAACTCTTCTTTCATCGCGAAATTCAGGAATGACTCCTCTGTGTACATTTCATCCCGTGCATAATTCGAGTACACAAGGGGCAGACACATTTTCTCATGGCAAAATGGCAATATTAAGCCCACAATCTTATATTCCCGTCGAATCACTCACTTTCCTCCACACGCAACGCTGCGAAAGCAGAGAAAAAAATAGGATGGTGCTGTTAGTGAAGGAGAAACGAAAATAAATATGAATATGATTCCTTCCTCCTACTTTTACTCAAACTATTTTTCAGTTTCAATATTCATAAGATGAATGTGACGTTCCGTCTCGCTCTGAGGAGAGAAGCACTAAGCACACTCTGTGTGTGCAGCATTAAGAATTTAAAGGGAAGGACGAAAGGAATAAAAGTGCAGGCAGAGTGGGAGGAAGGAGGTGAGATGGAGGGCAGAGGATGTTGATTCTCTGCATAATATCTTCTTTCTCAGTCTGTTAAACTCTGCATCAAAAAGTACACACAGACTGTGCGAAAAAAATTACAACTTATTATATGACGATCATTTCCCCTTTTCCAACTGTCGCCGATTTATACATGTCGTGTGTGTGTGTCAGTGCTCAGAAATGTTGCTTTTCACTCCGTTTTCGAAATACTTGTACAAAAAGTGGAAAAAACGCTAATGCTAACCTGTCAACCGGCTTTTTTCTACACACGGTAAGGTTATATATTATGACTAGCACAAAGCACTTGACTCCCTTTCAAGTATTTCTGCTGCGTAAACTTCCACTTTTCCGAGCTTGGCTCATACATAAAATACCAAACAGCATGTTTGCTAACACTCGTAACAAACTTGGCTTCACATATTTTCTCTCTTCTTTACTCTGGATGAACGAGCTACAAGAATCCAAATGGGCCTTTTTAACATACACACATACACATTAGTTGCATACAAAGGTTATGGTTGAAGAGTGTAGTTAAATTGCGTGTATACGACGAACATTATCAGCATACTTGTTCCAAACCGCAATACATATGATTGGGTCAATGAATGAAAATATGTACATATATTAAGATGCTCGCGTCGTCATCCAAGAAGAAAAGCTAAGCAGCTCGGGAATAAGTGTGTTCATCCCGGATGAAGAAGAGATTGGGGCATTTTTTCTCAGAGTCTCTTTTCCCTTTTCTCTTTTTGATCACATCTCCAAAGTCAGAGGTAACCCTGTGTGATATACTGTGCGAGCGTGAGGTGTAGAGGATGCGGTCCCCGAAAAAAAATAGATGTGCGATTCACACATTGGGAAACGACGATGCGGATGCGGGGATTGAGACGTGAACATAGGAAATGGAGTATAATATGATCTGTGTGTGTACTCAATGTGTTCTTGGAAGCCTTACACATCGGCAGAGTACACGTGAAAGCTTCTTCTTGAGCCGTATTTCAAGAAATTGTGCTCACCGTTGAGCTGACTGGTGTTTCAAACGATTCGCTGGTAAGTATTGACTTGATTGCCGTTTCAGCTTGGATCCCACAGGACCAGGATGAGCCAATGTGTGTGCAGCTCCTGTGGAGTATCTGTATTGGGAGTACCACGAAAACCGGTCGTCGTCACCGTCTTTAACCCCAAAAATAGAGTATCCGCGTCCATATTTAGATTTTCACGTAGTGTCCTGTGCCAAGTTTATTTAGGATGGTGGCTTCGCTCCTTTTTCAACACGAGATGAAGATATAGGAGAAGAGGAAAGAGCGGAGAAACGATGATAGAATTCAGATGGTTGGAACGGAAGCATATTTTCCTATACGGAATCACGCAGATTTTTCAACCCACTAAACATCAAGTTTCTCCAATATATCTTTGTAGTGTGTAAACTGAGCACGTCATGAAAAATTTAAGCAATACAATATTAGCAACAGATAAACCAGAGATACTGATTGGTTTCCTTTAAGAACAACCAACACAGATAGAGATGACAGTTGTATGTATCTATGCACGTACGTTATGCAAGCATATTTTTTTAGCGAGCTAACTTTTTGCTTGGAATTTTTTTGCCCCTGTTTCAAATGAATACATTGATGGTTTAACTACTTTTTCACATCTCTGTCGTTCATCTGAAAATTTCGAACATTCTTTACTTTTAGATTTTTGCTACACAGTCTTATTATTACGATATCCTCACAACATTGGAAACATGTAAGCGTGATACGAACTCTCGTCGTTCGAGCACTTTCGGATGTGGGCTCACACTTCAAAATTTAATTCTTTCGTCGTGCGGTGCAGTCGACTTATACATTAGTTTCTAATCGTGCCATGTATCTCCTTTGTAGCTGTATGTGCAACTTTTGTTGGTCTCATTCACTGCATAATTATCGTACTTTCAGGATCAGCACTGCAATTTTCTCTTTGCAGTGGTGTGTGGTAGCCGTGTGAGTGTGGGTTTTGTATCTGTGGAATTTATACTCTTTTCTTGAGTAACTACATTTATTTCTTCATTGAGACACACAGTTGTTCTCTAGTCTTGCGCTACTCTTCAAATCGTAGGAAAAACCCCGGCGGAATTTATAGTTCACCAGTTTGAATGTCTAATAACGTTTACACGTAAAGAATCTTTTCAACGACCGTGTTATATATACTCAGTTAAAACGACAGCTAGTCAAGAAAACTAGTGACAGTTTTCAAAACCAAAGTTTTTAGGATAGGAAACGTCGACATTTTGTACCGTAACAGAAGATTCCTGTTTTTAGTTTTTTTTTCTAGAGCAATTTTTATTTTAAACTAAAGCTGTACATACTTTCTGCGAAAAAAAATCGAAGTATTTGATCGCTTTAATAGCATTTTTCAGTTTTATATTACTCTCTCGTTTGTGATATCTCTCTGGAAAAGTGGATTGAAAGCGGTTTCGTGAAACGGAGTCCTCAACATGGATCAGTTTGAGCAGCTCCTCACTTGTGCAATTTGTTTGGACCGGTACAGGAACCCGAAATTGCTTCCATGTCAGCACTCATTTTGTATGGAGCCTTGCATGGAGGGCTTAGTCGACTACGTCCGCCGGCAGGTTTGTCATTTCCAGAGCTATTGTATCCTTCCTCAAAGTAGAGACTCGTAAAGAATTCTTGGGAAACGGGGTAGATTGCATTATGCTGTCAGAAAATATTGTTTTCACTTTGAACCCTATAGTCCCATTAAGTGAGCCCCTTTCAAAATAGACCTCCTCTCTCGGCATTATCCTGTAAAAAGTTTTCGATGGGGAGGTGCACACTCCCCTGGCGTCGACAATGGGAGTGGATTGAGTTTCAAGGAATTCATTGGATTCCACTTTGTAGCCTGCCGATAATGTTGGCAAAACACATTATTATTTCTGAGAGGATAAAAAATCTGTTAACCTCAATTTCTGCCATTGATGATACTGAAAAAATGTGACGCAAGCCACCCACCGACATTGAGGAGGTGGAAAACGGTGCATATGATGGTGTGATGTCATACTACACTCTCTGCTCACCGACGAATTTTCGTTCTATGAACTTCTACCAACTTCTTAAAAAATCCCACAAGCACAACTTTAGCCTATATCCATCCATGCATGTGTACATCCAACATTCCCATCTCATCTGCAACATTCTTATTAGAGTGGCCGAGCCAATAACGCTTATGAGTTGACTAATACGCCTGTAATCTGCAATGCGTCGTAATATTACGTAGGAAAGTGATTCAGCACAATTGAGGAAGAAAGTCAGCGTCAGAGAAGCGGGGAAAAACGCTTTGTGAGATATGCATTGTAACAACTTACTTACTACGCGCGTAGCTTTATGTCTTTAGTATCACAATGTCATGCCCACTAAATAAGTAAGTCACCGTAATTCTCCTGTCAAAGCCAAGAAGGAAAAAGGGACAAGGAAAACGAGAAGCGCATGCACGAAGCAAATTATTTTCGTGCACTAACGACTACATCACAGTTTGTATAAAGAAGGCAGCAATAAATCTGATACTATAACCAATTCATCGCTTTTTTCTCCTTTCGCGACCTTTTTCCGATTCCGATTTTTTTTGCATTGCATGTTGGAAGTAAACACTTCCAATTTTCAATCAATTCACAAAGGCAAAGAGGCTCACGTCGATGATAGGAGGAAAGCCGCAATTTTTATCTTGATAAAGCTGACGAGAAAATGTTCAAAACCTACTTACTTTATTACTCCTTTGCTACAAACGATAGGAGACATTCCATTGAAATTCAAGTGAATCCAATAACTGTGGGCGACATTGACTGAATTTTTTTGTAGAAAATTTGGAATTCATTCATACAGATAAGCGTCCTCTTGGATTGGGCATAAAGGCTTGTATAGTATATTCAGGGTCATTGTTGGCAACGATACGACATGGGAATGCTGTGCAAAAAAAGGCGTAAAGACGCTAGTATCAATATCACTGCGAAGAGAAATAGGAAAGGGATAAAAAGCTTTTCGACAGACGGTAGGGAAAGTCTCTCTGGATTCTGGATGCAGAGAGTTTGATTGAAGTCTCCATGTATATCGCGACACACATTAAGCCAATCAAATTAACGAACCTGTCAGATTACAGATTTTCAGGGAGAAAATCTCTTCAACAAGAAGACAGCTTGATTAACCCGTCATTTCGCATGATCAACGAGTGCTCCACAGTGTACGGGGCACATTTTGCGAAGATGTATATTGTATATTACACGGTTGACGGTATCGGCATCGCTATGATTTTCAGGGAGAAAATGAGATTCACGTTTTTGGTGACATAATAACGTTCATGTGAGACTTTCCCCTTTGCTGCTGAGATAACGAGCTATTTTAAGTTGATAGTTAGCAAGGTGGCGTCATATGCTCCCTATTAAGAGGACTATGCTCACCAGCTTTTACGCCCACACGTTCCACGAAACTTTTCAGCACATAAGCATCCTGCTGGCGTTCTTTGAATTTGAGAAATTAGCGTGATGTCAGTATCATCAAGTACTAATTATATAATGAAAGAAGGTTAACATTTCCAAGAAGAGCCTTCGTTAGTATCTCATATCACCTTTGCACAATCTGTACAATTCAAAACAGTTTCATATTAAAAAAACGAAACTTTTTATATGTGTAATGCATCCCTTCCATTTATTTGCTAATTGTCTTATCTTCTTCTCCTCTCTCGTTTCAGGTCAAATGTCCAGAATGTCGTGCAGAGCACAGGGTTGAGCTACCAAGTAAGTTTCAAAAGGCAAAAACTTTCTCCTCCGTAGTCCACTTTACCATTTTTCCTTCATTACTCATGTTTTTCAATTAACCAACGCGACTCACATTCTCGGATTGTGATGCAAGTGTGAGTCATGTGAGTGTTTGTGTGTTGCTTGTGTGTGAGACTGTGAAGGAAATGGAAAGAGGTTTTCAACTATTTGTTTCTTCTTTTTCCATTTGCTATCCCCATCTTTACCATGAATCATGGAAAATTGCACGTGGGAGCACGAGGATGTCTACGAAAATACGCTGGTGTGCTGAGCTCCACTGTAAAAAAAACTTCGTTTCTTGTATCACAGTAATCGTACAGCTCTAAGTCGTAGTTTGTACACAATTGGAGGTGGAATACGGCGAGAGAAAGAGCTGTAGTCGACGCAATTCTAATCCAAACGAGTCATTAGTCTCTCTAACTTATTTTCACAATGTTTGCAGAGAGACAACTAAATAAGCAACCTGTGAGCTTACATGAGAAACAAATGTACTCCAGCTACTCTCCCGGTTCCAACACACGTCCACTTTCACAAAACTCGAGAGAAATTTCTGCAATCTTGCAAAAGTAGGAGAGGTACACACACACACACGTCAGAACAAGGACGAGAGAAAGAGCTAACAACTTTTTCAACTGCAGAGTTTACTAACCTTTCAATTAATACCAGCGTAATTTAAGAGATTTAATAGGGCTTCCGGGCAGATAGTCGTTGGCTAATTTGGTAGGCTGGAGAATCTCGGCAACGGCGTGAGTAAACATACATGTAAAGCTCAGAAAAAAAATCGCCTTCAACAACACTTAATACATGTATTCCGAAGCTTTCACTCTAGTTAACATTTTAAGTTCGCTCTAATCAAACATGAGACGAGGAAATCCTTTTGCTCCCTTAAGCTTTTCCCATCTTGTCTATCTCAGCGTCATATTTTTTCTCCTTTCATTTGTCCTTATTAGGCAAACAGATTCTTTGTGACTGCCACATACAGAAGTACGCTCATTTAATGCAGTCACTTTCATTTCTACTTCCCCGACTCACAGTGTATCACCTTACAGTTTCAAGTGAATCCACTCATTGCTCTTGTGAATCCCGTTGAAAAGCTGGAGCATGTTGAACTATGAACTGAAGCTACTTGAAGCTGAAGTTAATAGAGGATTATAAATACAAGTATAAAAAATATGCCTCATCTTCCAGTAGACTGCGAGTGTGGGAATGCTAATTGGTGAGCAGACATACGGCATGATCTCTGCACCGCAGTAAAAGAGTGAAAGAAAGTAGAGGCCAGCAAAAAGACACTTAGAATCCGAGCTTTATAGCTTCTCCCATCACATTTTCTCCACTCTCTTGCCCATAAAAGAGGGGAAGACGATGAAAATGTGCATGAATTTGTGTCATAGAAAGCTATACGCGCTTTCACCATACACTCCAGTCTTTTGCTCCAGAACCCGGCACCTCTATATACGTGTGAAGTGGGTGCACCGCATAAACTAAGTAACCAGTAATTCCATGATGAAACACAGAGAGAAAAGCGTAAAAGAGTGAAGGAACGCGTGTTTCTCGCCTATCACAAATACTACGACTACTGGATTGTTGGATTTGCAAATTACACCCATGTTATGGTGGCAAAGTCATAAAAAATTCATGTCGCCCGTGCATTTCCCCATTTCGTCATGTTGAGAGTGCAAAGTAATCTTATCACTGAACCTGAACACCCTCTGCATCACACAAAGTCGCGAGAGTGGAATGAATTCTGTGGAACTTGAAATGCAACTACAGTACAATGACTTGTTGTCTATTTTGGCTGGTGTGAGGAACTCATCAGTACACACAGTGCGTTGTTTTCTTGGATGCATGCTTCTCTCTCTCTCTGTCCAATCATCTCTTGTGATGTAAGCCTTTTTTGCTGACTCCACGTAAACCAAACGCGTAATATATGCAGACATTAAGTATACACGTTGGGCACACGAAAAATGTAAACTATGGCCCTTTGGGAAGTTGACAATGATTCCTAGTCTTTGACTTGCTTCACTTTTCCCGTATTCATTCCAAGTCCAAAAGAAAATATGCATCACAACCCCATCCCATGCTCACATGCCCAAGTCCTTTGAGACAGAGTGGGAAGAGCAGCTCGAGCAAGTCAATGGCAACGACGATTCTGCAAAGACGAAGAAAATGAGCGAGAAAAAAGTTCAATGGCACTTTCTATCTATTACACACTGCTGCGACCACGGCCAAGATTTCTCGCTTGAGTTTATAAAAACAGTGAAATGTCTTTTGATAAAAATAAAAATATAAACTCAACATGTCTCCTCTCTCTTGCCATTCAACTAAATAATGTCAACAACCAACCAACACACACAGAGACAAGTATGCGAGCGAACAACGTTCATCTGCATGACATGCAAAGTAAACACATACACATTTTAGCTCCGTGATGTTGTTATCCCAATGTTCAAAGAGAGCGAGTTAACAACATCTTATATATTTCTTGATGCATCTTTAAGAATCACACTTGAACTGTTTCGCTGATCCTCCACCAAAGGAAAATCATATACTTTCTACATTAACTGATTCTCACTATACGTTAATATAGAGCGCAAGGAAGCGAATTTTTGTCAACATAGTCAACGATACCTACACAAACGACATTAAACTCTATACAAACACGTCCCATTTATCCAGACCAACAGCGAGACGACATCACCGCGATGAGAAAAAGTTAACACACATTCTTTGATGAAGCCTCGCTATTAAGAGGAAAAAACTATCATTAAACTGACTCCAGTTTTCACTGCTTTTACGGAGAGCAGCACCAAAAATACGCGTACTCCGCTTCTTTCCTTCACTTTTTGGGTATCAGAGTGTCTACCACTTTTTTTCTCGAGAGCCTACAAACAATGTGTAGTGGTGTCTGCCATAATACGACCATCACATGTCACCCTCATGTTCTCGACACATAATATTAGATTAAGGAACGCAATCATGGATATAAACAAATCAAGTCCGCTTATAGTAGTTGGACCACACATACACTCCTTTTTACCCACTTGAATGAGCTCTATACGAGCTAAAGCGATGTACACAGACAACCACACAGACACACGCAAAAAAACTGGGGTTTTTGTGTGTTGTCTGGTGCAGACTTTTCTGCAATGGAGAACAGCTCATTTGTTACACTCATTATCATCATGATGCACTCCACACCCAAAAACCAGAGAGAGAGGAAAACTCTCTATGATTGTGCGAAGATGACGATGCGGATAGTTTACCCTCATCATTCCCCATCTAATTTGACTATTTTCTCATTTTCCTCTGGAACGTTAATTAAAACTCGATTAGTTGCTCCCGAGTTTGGTCCATCACTCTCTCCTTCTCTCTCTTTCGTTTTTTTCTTGACTTCTAAACACGTATAAATTGTTTCCTTAATGTGTGATGTAACAACATTGGCGGAGAAATTTGGGTCTAGGAACTATGTATGTACTTATGTTAGTTACGTGTGTTGTAGTTATCTCCGCTGGGAAGACGGAGTGGAGAAAGAGTGTGAAAGTAACGTTAATTGGACAACTATCGCCACTGGGGTGATCTTGATTTTCTTTTTTGCTTTTTTACCTACTAATTAATTATGATCACACGCTCCCTGTATATCTAATGACGATGATAATGATGATGAGAACTCGTGCATACTCGTGCCTCCGCGAATTGGTGATGACAATGGAAAAACATGGAAGGAATTAATATGCTTACAATATTCCCGGCTTGTTTATGCTGCTCCAAGCTCGCTTTTTTCCTGAGTTTGTTAAACTCATTTCCTCTTATCTCTAACTGTTTTTTCAACTTTCCGTTCTAGTAACTTTAATGTAATAATTTTTGTTCCTAATCGAATTTTTTCCTTGGGAAAACTTTCGACTTATGTTGTGTGTCTAATCTTTGCGTGAAAAGTAAATAGTTTTTTTTGAGCGATATGTGCTAAAACAAACAATTACCGTTGAATCTAGAGCGAAAAGGAAATAGCTAGCTATGCGGCTTGTTAGTTAAAAAGAGGTTGCGTAAGTGGTGTTCAGAGGATCTCATGGATCGAGACTAAAACGCTGTTGTATTTTGCAATGAACCACCTTTAGGGAGTTCAAGCCTTCCCGACAAATGTGACACTTCAGCGCTTTCTCGAGCTCCATATAGACCTGACGGGTGAGCTACCGGACCCCTTGTCAAATCAAATAATGGAACGATGCCAAATCTGTAGTGAGAAAGCCTACTGCAGCAACTGTGCTCATTGCGACAAGAAAGTCTGTCCGGACTGCAAGGATGCTCATATTGACGTAAGCACGTATTATTGACGTTTAATCATTCATTGTCCGACAATGTACTCCTGATGCGCTGCAAGCAAATACGTTTCAAATCCCAAACTTCTGCTTCCAACGCGGTTTTTATCCATTGGGTCCTGCATGGGGACCCTCGATCTTCACCACGTCCTTCACATTACCACCTCCGTCAACGTTCCCGAATTCCCCTTCTTGGTGTACTTTCTTCGACTTTCTACTTTAGGCGTTTTTGATTGTATAATAATTGTAGATGACGTTTGCTTTTCATAGGTGCTCAAACGAGAGATTCAAAGGATTGGTAATCAGGTGAAGCGAGTCCTCGGTCGACTGAATGATGCCCTTAGTGCCGTAGAAAAGAATACGATGCAGCTCCAGACCAATAGTATTAGTGTGATGGACGAAATCGATGATATTTACAGGTACGTCTTGATTACGTCAGAAATAAGTTACCTACACGCATCTCTCTCTACACAGAGCTCCGAGTTTTTTGTGCATTACACGGTCCATCTCCTTACATCATGTTATTGGAAGAAAGCAAAATCTTATAGCTTCACTGACGATGTGTGTGAGCACAAGTACAAAAAATTCAACTTTTCTTCGAGCATGTACAACTTCGAGTTTGGTTGACTAGGTCTGTGCATTTTTTTCGGAGATGTTGCGCATTCTCAACAAGCAAATATTTACTTTTTCTCCTATTAGCTAAATATAGAGCAAAAACAGTATGATTTATGTAACGTGCTGAATCTGTAAGAAATTATCGAGAGCATATTTTTATAACTTTGTGAAGCATCCTCGAAGGAAACACGCCTTCTTAATACTCGTGTGTTCGCTGCTGAATGACGATGATGAATAATAGTGTATCGTTATATTTTTGTTCGAGAGATGATGAGACTCTTTCTCTAAACTTTTGTACGTGTGGCAAAATGCCTGAGAGCTCAGGCGAGCAGAAACATGACCAAGGACGAAAAAAATGTTTCCTGCTTTTATGACTTTTTTCTGTAGGCGGCATAAACAACGGAAAGAGCAGAGAAGACAAGTGCAATGGGATTACCTATAGACACACGTACACGGGTTATTATGAGCTAGTTTTTTCTTACAATACATGAAATCACCATCATGCCTACAATAAGGTTTACATACTTTTGTGTACATCATCATCGCCTTCATATGCCAACAAAATCAGGTTGGCTTCGTTTTTTTAGGCATGACTGATCACGATGTTCTCTGCTTTAGTAAGTCAAGTGAAGAAATGACCCTGGACTAATAACATAAATTTCGTTTCCAATGTCTGTCGAACTCATTTGGTTTTCAATTCCTGCTGTAATCCTTTTCGCGTTGTATACAAATGTGCAGGCATATTATGTAAGTTGAGATGCATTTTTTCACTGTTTGAATTTGATTTTTTTTGTTTCCGATGCTGTGTCTAGACGTTTATCGAAAGCTTTAAAGGATCGAACGGAGAACTTGAAAAATGAAGTGGAACGGTACCTGGGAAATGAACTGAAGCAATTGAGTGCACTCCGCTCGAATCTGGAGCAGGAGGTGGCAAATATCCAATCGAATATTGAGCTAGTGGAAAAGTATATGCTCGCCGAGAATGGGACAACTGTGACCTGGCAAGGTATTTGGACGTGGGCATAGTTGGATGATGCTTTGTATGCTTAGATGTGACTCGCGGTTTACGCCTCATTTCTTTATGCAGCTAAACATTCTAAAAAAATACTTCTATTTGATAACTATGACTTAGACAATGAGCTCATGGACACGAAAGATATCTTTCTGAAAACGATGGAATTCATTAGGAACTTTGAGTACGAGCCAGGTGACTACGGGCGGAGAATAAAGTTTTCAGCGAACCATGATCCGAACACACTTGCCAACACACTCAACAACTTTGGTGACCTCCATTTGCCCACATCAAGTGTGCAAAATGTCCTCGGAGGAGGCTCCTCCGGGAATAATAATTTGGCTCCGGGAGGACCTCACATGAACCAGGGCCAGGGTTCTGCTCTCATGAGGAGCAAGTCAGATCACAGGCTGACGATGCAGTTCAGAGGACAAGTGGATGATGACGAATGCCCAAGCTTTGGAGGAGGGCGGAAGTTTGGGGAGCAAAGGCCAGCTCGTACTTATGGGCAAGATGACGACAGTTGCGGGAGCGAGCGGAAGTCACGTTTCCGCTCCAGATTTACTCGCCATCTCGACTCCTCCTTTGATGAGCCTGAAGCCCCACCGAATCGTGTTCGCTTTGAAACTCAGCAACAACAACCACCAGCCAAGGAACGGGAGCGCGTGCTGGACACCGAGGATGCCAGCAAAGGTCCTCTCAGCGGTGTCACACGTCTTGCCGACAGTTCCCGTGTAATTCAACGGATCGCTGAGTCGGAACGACCTCCGAAACCGGCTCCACCACCAGTGCAGCCCGTAGTCCAGCCACCAACACAGCCAAAGGTGACTGCCCCAGCGCAAGTGGCACCTTGGAGAAATCGACAGATGAGCGAAGAGGACGAGATAGCGAAGCAAAAGAAAGCGAACAAAGAGCAAGAGAAAGCCACCACCGTCACGGCTGCAACGAGACGACAAACTCCTAACGAGCCAAGGAGTCCTGGGTACAACACAACGACGACCGATGACCATTCGTCCGAAGTCCCACAGCAACATGAGACGACGACCACGGGAGCGAATAGAGTTAGAAAATTATCACCGGATAGGTATCCCAAGAAACGTGCCGAGAGTGAGGACAGTGGGAGTACGAGCGAGTCAGCTTCCAGCTCCGGTTCCAGTCCCGTTGGTACAGGTTAGTTTTTCTCATCATCCAACAAAAAAAAGACCACCGTGTCACACCAAGAAATACAACAAAAACATGGAATGCGCTTCCTGTCTCTCGTAGACTTTCTTTCTACACCTTCTTTTTCGTCTTTTGAAAAATTATCCTCTTTCTCTCACTTGTACTGTACTGCATATACACAGACATTCTCTTAAATGTGTAAAATCCGAACAGTGTAATCTCTGGAATGCCTTGAATACACGTCTACGTATTCTCTCACCTTTGATACGCGAACCAATCTGTGTCCTCTCTTGTCTTTGTTGTATTACATGCATGTGCACTGGGAAATCTGTTCATTTTCGCCTTCCTTCTATCTCTCTCATCGTCCGTGCATAAATGTACATTTTTTCTCTGCAGATACACACACCCCCACTCTACCCTTGCATAATATGTGTATCCTGTGTTTGTTTCTTGGTCTCACAGTGTCCATTAACCGTGACATACATAAATATTGTGAACATGTCTCTTAACAAGCATTCTTTCTCTTCATTTTCTCGCATCACTCTGAAACGAAACACGAGAGGCACACACGCGCTCATAAAATTGGAATACTATAGGACGCTCTCTGTGTTGTTGTGTGAAACGGAAGGAAGCATACAAGAGGAACTTGCGACATGTTTTTTCATATTCCTACAGCTTGAAAGGCTCCTCAGTAAAAAGTGGGAGATGCAATATTATCCTATAGTCTTGTGAGCAATAAGGAAAGCCAAAGCAACGGTGAAAAGTGAAAGGCGCACGTGTAGCATGCATATCGTCGTGATCGATGTTCCTTAAATTTACTTCATTTTGTGTCTTCACTTCATACCACTCTCACTTTACATTCCGAGTGACGTCGCACACGAATCAGGCTCTCGAACTTGGAGAAAAGCGAGGAAGACATCCCTTTTTAGTGGTTTTTATAACTTACTCAAACGCAACTTCATGTGGAGGGTGCACAAAAAAGATTTCTGGTGTAGAGAAAAAATCAGGAATGGGAGGCTGAGATAGGGAAATTTTCTCTTGTCTTCTTTCCCCCACCTCTTTTTATTCTATTACACACATATTTCACCTTATTTTATGTATTCTGCTGTTGTCATCTACAAGGAGAAATAGGACATGACACATGAGAGTGACGCAGGTCTGCTGATAAGTGATTCTGTACTACTTTCTCCACTTTAGGCTCCTACTTCCTGTTTTAAAATCACTTTCACATTCCACTCGGAGAAACGTCCATTTTTTTTGTTGGTAAACGTTGCAGATTCATTATCAACTCTCCATCATCATATCACTGTTTTGCAACGAAAAAAAAAGAGAAAAAGTTTCCTTCGCTCAGTGCGCCTTTTGAGTTGCTCGTTTCACGTCAAGTTGAGCTTGGGGAAGTGACGCAATGTGGACTACTTTTTCCCACACATCTGTGATGGCGGAAAAGCGAGTATTTTTTTCGCTCCTGTTGTTGAGTCATGTTAACTCTCGCTTCTCTTTTCTCCTCCAAACTTTTTACTGACAGTGAACAACGCTGCTCCGTCACTGAAACGACCATGTGCAGAGTGAAAGGTGGTGATACATCTTGCATGCTTTTGGTATTCATCTGTTTTTTTAACTACATATTTATATTATCCATGTTCATGCATGCGTAGTATTTTTAACTCTAATGACGCACACGCATACAACTTGACGGAGCGATTTTTTTTCGAAGCTCCAACAACAAGGCAGGTCGTAATTTAACTTGTCAAGGTTGCGCCATTTTTATGTGAGAATACTTCTTGGAATCTTGGGGGAGTGAGAAGAGAAGCAGAGTGCTTTCCATGGAAAAAGGGAAAATCTCGATGATACACTGAACAAATTAAGTTTCACCCGCAGAATTTCAATAGTAATGCCTTGTCCACAGTTCTCTCCTATTTCATATGTAGACATCCTTTCAATTTTTTCCATAGTATTATCGTATGCAAATCATGCGGTTGTTCCCAGCGGCTGAAAAGAATGTACAAGTACGAGGAAGCCACATTTTTGTTCATCAGATCGTGACACTAGACACCATCCCATACAAACCTGCTTTTTGTCTTTTTGTCCTTTTGTCTTCCAAACTGACTGACTGGGGAATCCGAACTCATTCAACTTCCACCAGAGATGTGTGTGTGTGTGTGGTGTGGTGATGATATCAAGATGCAGAGAAGTGATGGAATGCATTAGATTCTCGAGAATGATATTATGTTAATGTAGGCTCAACATATGTGCACCCTGTCACACAGACAAGACACTCACACAACTAACAGGTTGAAGGGGAAAAATCTGGGGTAGGCCTTCCATCTCCACATGTCACACTTTCACCACACACGTACCACTTGTAAATATAACCTTAAAAAGTGCTCGCTGATCTTCTGGTAAATGTGTGCCTTTTGCCATGTTGTTGCCTCGGCTGTGTGCATACATCGTCACCTCACAGTCATAGTCATCATCACAATGCAGATCAAATCTCTCTGGGCGAAAAGATCTCATTCGAAATTCTCATGGCGGAGGAACTCAGTCAGGTTGAAAATATACGTTTGTATCTCCCATGCATTACTTTAATGAATATTAAATTGAATGAAAGCGACATACACACACAAGGGGGGCAAAGCTCTGGCTGTCTTTACTCACAAAACACTCAGTCTCTGTGCATATCATCGTCATCTCGATGATTGCACGTATTTTCTCTCTCTCGACTCCCTTGTCTCTTTTATCTTTTCCAAGTGCTCCATTTCCATTCAGCAGGGTTGCACTCATCCACCATTTTTACGCCAGTTCTCTAACCGCTACACCACTCCCATTCAGCGTTTAGCTCTGCGGAGGCTACAGACGATGAATTTGTGAAAATGCGAATCACATCCCTTCGCCCGAAACACTGTGGTGTGCGTGCGTTACATAAAATCGGACGTGAGCTTCTTCCTTGTAAAATGCTCGCGTATAGAGAGAGAAAGCAGTAGTGCACTTGTTCTTGCCTACGGAAATTCTTTGTATTATTGTCTCAAGAGAATCGCCTTTCTTGTGTTTAGTAGGTAAATAAACAATACGCTTACTTTCACTCGGTGCTGCATTTGCTTACAAAGTAGTTTCCTGGAAAAGCCAGCTTGATCCCGCCACATTCCGACAACCCTGTAGGCTGACCTGTCTTTTTTACGGACGCTTTCACTTTCGACTTGCTCCATCAATAATTGAGATATCGATAAAATTATCTGCTAGATATAGCCACTTTGCTTTCTTTGATGAGCCTTCTTTCAAAGGAATTCCTTTGCCGTGTCGTTTGATCACCCAGAACGATTGAAGGCGCACGCTGAAGGAAATCGCAGACGGTACAAATGTAGATATTTCTCTTAACTTCGATGCATTCCAGGGTCTCGTATCGAGAGCCGGCTGTGAAAGGAATGAATTGGCGCTGGCTCCACATAGAGAACCCTGAAATTGGGGAATTTCTTTTGATGCAACTCTCTCATTGGTACCTATTGACACGGGCTCTGCGAGGATTTTCAAATGAACTCTTTGGGGACACGCTATTGTACTTCGTGTGTGTGCTACGCGTGGGTAGGCCGTTGGTGCTTAACCATGCACGAAATATTGCTTTTCACCATTTTACTCAAGGATCTTGTACATATACACGTGCGGCTGTAGAGTCAAATAAATGGCTTTCCTTATATGAATACATTATTACGTAAAACCTGTTTGCGTTGCTCGAGATATAACGGTTTCTCTCTCATGTATATAACCATCAATAGATTTCTTTAGAAGAAAAGTGCATAAAATTATATCTTCATAGTTGTACATCACATGTCCACACAAACCAACTTCCCCGAGATAGCCTTTTGTATTGTAATTTGCTTTTTCTTATTGCATTTTACTGTAACATGAAGATGAGAGGATGTCATCTGACACTAAAATTTCGATGGTGGCACACAACTGCTTTGTGTCTGCAAACACATTAGGTATTTTAAATAAACAAACAACTTAAATATATTAGAAAGGCTTGTTGCTATTTGTCAACCACGCTGCAATGCATTCCTCCGACGATTATGAAATTCACAAAAGCAACTTTTCGTGTTTGCTACTGCTAGCATAGTTTCTCATTGTTGGCGAAATCTGATATGTACAATACACAACACAATACCTGCTACAATTTACTGAGCATATACCAGCAATTTTTGTGTGGAGAAAGTTCATAATTCCATTTCGTCATTTTGCTTTGTGAGCCTCAAATTACTTTTTGTATATTGTTGAGCACTCGCTAACAAATCCAGTCAGAGTTATAAATAAAACCTCAAAAAAGTCCACCACATCGTATATTGCTTATTTCACTAAAAACTTGACAATTTTATTGGTAAACCACTATTACATATCACCACGTTGTTTCTCGTTTCAACAAAGTCGAAATTTCTGCTCTTGACTAACAAAACCTCATTCTTTATCATGGTTAAGAGAGCTTCATTTTTTACTAGTTTTTCGTATTTTTGCTGGGAGCGTAATCTTTTTTCAAGAAAAGAAGAGGAGGTATTCTCGTAAATGATTCTAAGCCAAGGTCCGCAAACACTAAACTAATAAAAGGTTGACATTATGGAGGATCACTTCAATATCATTAAAAGCCTTGCCTTCCCGAATTTCTTTGAAATTTTTTAAGCGGTAAAAGTATAGGTAGTTTTTTTAAGATGGCTAACTGTGACAAACTTTTTTCTTAAAATGAACAAAGAATACAACAGGCACACGTGGACTACGTCTCAGAGTTGTGGTACACATGTGGACAGAAAAATTGAGACTTTTCTTTTGTGGCAAATCCTCATTCATTTACTACTTTTCTTGTGGCTATAAAAGGTGAAGTTTCCCTTTTCATTTTCTAATGAAAGTCTGATGTTGACGGGATACGGAAATGATGAAAGCATACTGCGGAAAGTTTAATTGACACGAAATTTCACATTTCTCTATGTAGAAATATTACTTTTTCACGAAGTTGTGTAAAGCGCCGAGGGCTGTTATGCTGTGTAGACGACAGTTAAATATTTCGTAGAAAGTGTGGACCACCAGGACATGATGGCTGTTAAGGAATATTTTTGTACTCTGATAAATGTCCGTACCTAATTACAACTTTGTGCCCTGCAGGTATGCTCGTCAAATGATCTATGAGAAAAATGTAGAGTTGTCTTTAGCTTCCTGATAGCTGAACGTTTGTTCAAATGCCCAACTTGTAATGATGAGAAAGCTCGTAAACAATTTAAGAATTGTAGTGAATGATTTCCGATTTTTTCTCAATTTTTCTTTGTAGCAAATGCCATTTTAACTTTCACGTTGATCTCAATATAGACTACAGCCTTGGGAGTTTTTATGTATATAACGAGAGGCTTCTGCTTTGCAAGGCAGTGTGTTTACCAGCAGGATCCCTGAAGTGAGCTGCTATTCTAACGACGTTTTTAATGGAATGCGACAAAGGAAAGATAAATAGAAGGCAAGTCACTGCCTATCACAATGCTCGAAGGAGATGCCTCGAGTGCAAATTAGCAGTCAACAGGACATTTCACGTGACACAACAAATAACTATGGATTTCCAGGAGTCCCTTAACAATCCCAGTTTCCCAATGTAATTTTCCGCTCTTGATAAAAATCGTGCCGTGCCATCCGGGTTCGCAAGTGTTAGGGGATGTTGTTAGAGAATTCCAAAAATGTGCAATACAAATATGTTGGAGAGAATGCCGGCTGGGACCAGCACACACTGTTATAACTTGTTTCGCAGCTCGGTGCACGTAAAGCTCATAAGGCACTTTTGGGAAAGTAACGACCAATAGTTTTATGAGTCTCGTGGAGTAATTCGGCACTTTAAATGAATATGAATGGCTTGTCATTACTCCTCCATTTAAAGCAGACGGGAATGCAGCTGTGTTGACAATTTTTTAGGCACAGGAGGCGTAATCTACAGCACAGTTTTGGTTTCTCCCATGTGCAAAATATGTAGAGTGATTATTTATGGGGCAACAACGGCACTGCTCACATGTCATACACATTTCTGGGGAAAACTGGGGAAAAAAGTGCAGCTTTTGTTTGGGTGGTGAGGAAAATGACCGAAGTGAAAGCGAAGAGAGAGAAAGAGGGCTTATTAATAAATCGCTTGAATGGAGAAGAGCAAAGGAATTACTGAGCTGTGAGGTAATGCGCCCCTTTTGTGGGAAAACGTTGAAACTGGGGAGAGAGAGTGGGCAGAACAGTGTGCGATATTGCAGAAGGTGTTTCCCATGTCGAACACTGGATGCTGATATTTTCCCACAGTAAAATTGTCAATATAGCTTAATAACAGAGTAGAGAGACGGAGAAAGTGTGCGAGTGTGCATGCCAAGGCATTTCCCACACTTGTCGCAGTATCGTAACCACGCAGCCACTTTAGACAGTCTCTTTCTTTTATCCGTGTGTGGCGGTATTAGTACAACAGTAACTGCATCCATCATCTACGACGACCGGCAGCGCGAATCCGGACTGAGACAAAAGTTTATCAGAGTCAAAACAAAGACTGTTAGTTCAACCACTTTCTCAAGTGTGCTCCTCTGATAACAATTGTCGTTAGTCTCTAGTACCGCCACACACGTGAAAGCTATATAGACCGGAGGAGAAAACTCTCCGGAATGCGAATTATAGAATAGTTTTTATGCTATTCAACTTCCAATGCGGAATTTTGCACACTATGGCACAAAATAAGGGAAGAGAGTGCAGAGCGGAGTTTCATGTTGTCAACCATGTGTGTTTTGAGCTTTCCTTCATTTTATCTTTCCCCGTGAATAATTAACAGTGCATATTGAGGCGAGGAGGCTTGAGAAAGTCCATGCTTTCACTATACAAATGTTTGTGTTATTCGACTCACTTCAAAACATTGGCTTCGACTTTCGACATTTGAACATCAACTTTTCAGCCAGGGTCAAAGGCAGCGAAGCAAAATCGTATTATTACATACTTCCACCTCTAAACCTGAATACACGCTGACTGCTCTCACTGCTACGTATGATTTAATTTACAAAAATATAAATGTGGGACATGGGGAAAAAGATGTATAGTCTGGCTTGCATAATGTTACATCGTTATAATAATAATATGCTCAACGCTTAACATAAATCCACCAGTCTTCAGAAAGACCTGCAATGAATAGAAGCATGCCTGGTTTACTCTACAACTTTCACTTCTCGAGAGAACACTCTCGCCTGATACAATTAACAAAGCAGACGATTTTGATTATGATCCCAAAATAGGGAGGGCGTCATGTTAATTGCATATGAGGGAAAAGGAGGAGATTACTACAGCTTGTGCATCCACCCGTTGAACTCTTGTTTCATTAAAGCATTATGCACTCACACTCTAAGGGTAACGTCAAGCGTCACGTTTGGAGTAGGTCAATCGTGAATAATTGTTCGGCAGTGTAAAAATGCTGTAGTCGTTTGTGTGCAAGCATGTCTATGTTTGTCCCGACTTATCTTGCACTGTACAAACCACAAAACTTGTTTCTCCTCGCATGTGCCGCGCCCCGTCTGTGCATGTCTTTTAAATGATCTGAATTCTAGGAGCTATCTTTTCAACAGAGGAGGTCAAGAACCGGTTCCTCAACAAAACGGATGGGAGGACGGGCACCGTGGCGGGCAGAAAGGACAGCACCAGCTCGGTAGCCAGCTCAACCACTGGAAATGGGGCAAACTCGACGAACAGGACCCAACCGTACCAGAATCGCTACCAAACGAACAAGACTCCGGAGAAGACAGTGGAGCCCGCCAAGGAGGAGGACGAGGACGAGGAGTCAAGTGAAAGTGAGGAGAGTGAGAGTGAAAGCGAAGAGGAGTCTGACTCCCCACCTGCCACTCCGCCAAAAAAGACACCTGTCCCAGAGCCACCAAAGTCGCGAATGGAAAAAACGGACATCGGCCCTCTCCTCGCGAGAAGTGCGAACGCTAGGGATCCACCATCTGCGACGACGAACTCCACCTTGAGTTCCTCCAACAACACCTCAGTCTATGGCAGGAAACGATTGGAAGAGCCTCAGTCACCGACGCACACGACACCACAACCTTCAGCCCTGAGCTCGTACAGGAGTAGGAGTAGAATTGCAGCGTCACCACCAACCAGAGAGCCTGAGCCTGAACCGACCATCGGGAGACGTTACGGAACTACGACCACAAGTACCTCTGCCAGCTCTTCTGGAATAGGGAGCTCCAGGTTAATGCTTCATCCACACAATGACAGTTTAATGACCACAGGGTCCAATAATGTCATAAAAATTGATTTGTTGAGAAATGATAGCATATTATCTTTCCGAGAGATAAAACAGATTTTTCTAGCTCTCAGCCTTTTCTGGCGGAGCCAAGAAATATGAGCATCGTTGTTTTAGACCACGATCTCTCGCACCAGGGATGAACAGGTGTTTCAAATGTCTCCACTGATTTCCCCTTAATCTCCCTCCTCTCTTTAGATATCCATCATCGTACACGTCGTCTACGTCAGCGTCGGATTACACTCCGAGTACAGGATTGAGTCGTAGTCGGACGGGAACATCACTCTACTCCTCTCCACCCGCGGATGAGTCCCCATCCTCCCGCTTCTCCACCGGTCTTGCGAGTAAATACTTGAATAGGTCACGTCACACCTTTGATGTCGACGATCATCCCACTCCATCATCCAGATATGGTTCGTCTACGACAACACCTACAACTTCCTCGGGGCCTATGACTAGGCGGAGTTATCTGAGCAAAAGTAAGTTTCCTCCCGTTGTCACTTGGTTTTCTATGCCCTTTTTCTCTTCTCTATTTTATAGACCGGAATGGAACAGTAGACAACGACAATTCGAAGTCTGGACGCTTGACAAGCCTCCGAGATCGGCGAGCTAGAGTTAACCGAAGCAAATCTTCTGCTGACGTCTTGGCCGGCATTGACTTCAACAAGGATGACGAAGAGGACGAGCCCGAGAGCCCAAAGATCACGTACAAGTATCAGCGACGAAAGTCGACCGCGATTGGCGGTGTGGATCAGGAGTTCAAGACTCCATCAGCGGAGGACACAACGAGCCTGAGCTCTTGGGCTCGGTACTTGAAGAATAAATATGGGAAGGACAAGCAGCCCACCGCGCAGAGTGTGAGGTCACCGGTGGATGACACACCTCGCTTTCACTTTTCTACTACTCCGTACAAGCACAAGAAGCGACTGCAATTTGTAGGGAAATTTGGTACAATCGGTTCTAAAATCGGGGAATTAGAGCATCCACATTACATTGCTGTCACATCGACTAACAAAGTAGTCGTTTCTGATACCAATAATCACAGAATACAAATTTTTGATGTCAATGGGAAAGTTTTGTCTTCATTTGGAACTGAAGGATCTGAAGATGGACAGTTTAAGCTACCAAGGTAGTTTTCTGAAAGTTTTGACCCATCTAGAATTCGTAATGGCTTAATTGGGTGGCGGACAGAGACGAAATTATTTGGGCAGAGAGAGCGTTTGCCAATTTTTGACGGCACACAAAATGAAATTTTAAAAAAAAACTTTTTTCCCCTTGAGCTGGGCAATTTGTGGATGCTGGAGAAAGTGGAGAAAATCTTCAGTATCGCACAAAAAATGTGCTAACTTGTTATTTTTGAAAGCACACACACACACACTCACATACATACGCACGGAATCCATATGATATACTCACTAATGATTTATACAAAATGTGACACTTTCAAAATGTTTACGGTAAACTGTTTTTTTATACCGGAGATTTGCTACGTACAAAATAACATATAACATAACGGAATACTTTATGTATAATGGACTAAAAAGCACATGTTTTTATGCCCCAATTAAAATATGTACGAATTCTTGTGAAAACCGATGAAAACTGCCAAACGTTCTTATCCCCATAATTTTGTGTGTTTGTCTGGCATACAATGTCTAGAGATACTAACGACAATACAAGCACTCTGCTCGGTAGACATTTTTTCTAGTAAACAACCACATTAAAAGTTACTGCAAAGTAATCAACTACAAAAATTAGTCACTTATGGAGTAAATTATAGGCCGATCAAAGTGCTGTATAGCTAGCGCATAGTTTTTATGTATATTATTACGTATGCCTGTACTAACTTTCAAGGAAACGAATGATTTTTTGTACGTTGATTTGGAGTACCGAGAAAGTATTATTGAACTGTGTAGTGCTCCTGTTTTTCATGCGAAGTTTTCTGTGAAAAGTTATTATTAGCGACAGAATATTATGTGCGCTTGAAACCGTGACTGTTCAACTGAAATCCAACTGTAAAATTGAATGATTCGCGTTGATAATCTAACGATGATTTGCTTTTACTTTGCAGGGGCGTGGCCGTGAATGAGGAGGGATACATCTTTGTAGGTGAGTTGATATTAAATTTTTTTATTTTCAGTTGACTTTTTTATTAAGTATCGCATGTACAATTATTAAACGCTGACGAAACGATTGACGTGCCGAGGAAACTTTTAATGAAACATCTATCCTTAAAATGATCCGTTTGATTAAATCCACCCTAGTTGCTTTAATATAGTTTTGCTCTTTTGCCAACATAACAAGCCGCGTTTCACGGATGAAGTGGCAGGCTTAATTTTGCAAGCCATTTTCTGCTCGTATGATCCCGCAGGAAGGGAAAATAGAGTGAGGATTTGTATAAAAAGAAGAAAATGCTCTGCAAGATTATAAAATTCAAAATGACTTTTGCAATATCAACATTTTTGTGTACTCCAAAAAGGAGACAAGGCAAATATTACTCGCGAGTCAGTGTAATATTGTCTGCTCACTTCAACCCACACGACTTGTTGTGTGCGTGTGATGTTGAGACAACCTGTTTTCATCGTTTGTCCTTCTTGTTGTTTTTAAGGGGATTCCGGGAACAACCGTATTCAAATCTTCAATCCGGATGGTACCTTCCTTCATGCTTTTGGTGCCTGGGGTAGTGGCGACGGAGAGTTTAAGGGAATGGAAGGAGTTGCTGTCACACCGAACGGAAATATTCTTGTTTGTGACAGAGAAAACCACCGGATTCAAGCATTTTAACACGTTCACGTGTTCTCTACACGTATACTTTCTCCATTTCTCTTTCGCTCTCCTAGTCTCACTCACTCACAGTTTTTTTTGTCTCTCCGTGTCTCTCCTCTCTTTTCACTCTAAAATTTCATTGGTTCTCCGTACATAAACTTGATGTTAACTTGAGTACTACTGTATATATTACATAATATGATATTTGCAACTACACATGTTATAATGATGACTTTTACGTATGCTGAACAATAAAATGTGTACTCACAGTAAGATTATACAAGCGTTTCTCATTACGTATTATTATTTTATGAGAGACGGTTTACGCCTCACGACTGTCTCTATGATTAAGTGCCAATCGACATGTTTTTTGTTTATGTCAAGATGATAAAGACAACTGCATCTTCCGTGGGTTACTTATTATCCACACTCGCATACTCCAATTCGATCACATTTAGAGCGTTGGACANTTTGTTTATGTCAAGATGATAAAGACAACTGCATCTTCCGTGGGTTACTTATTATCCACACTCGCATACTCCAATTCGATCACATTTAGAGCGTTGGACAAACTGCAATGTCATTTCTCCCCTTCCCTCTTTCTTATGCGTTTCTCTAAATACTTTTCTCCCAATCCAGTTCCAGTGGAGCACCATGCGATGCAGCATTCCTGCTGCTGAAGGGATACTGCTGACGTACGAACTCGAGCCGCCGAGATATTCCACAATCCTTTTTCCGTTCGTTACAGTGACGCCACTGAATGGTGGACAGCCTTATTTCTTTTTTCTTAACATTTTTTTCTTTATCTGGAGAAAATGATGTATTGCCTATAGACTGCTGGCAGCGTATATTACTTCGGAACAAAGCAAAAAAGGATTTCATATACAAAAAAAACTTGAAGCTGTGCTAGGAAGGGAGCGGACTAAATGTATAAATGTATAATCCACTTTCTAGAAGGAGAGAGAGAGAAGCGAGAAGAAAAACGAAATATGATTTTTTTTACACTCCGTGTTTAACCATGAAGTGAGATGAACCAGCAGAAAACTTCTCGGTATGCGGTGCACGACTCAGCTCAAAAATCTAATACATCACAAAGTACTTACATTTTCACAGGTTTGCTGCAATGCAACAATGTAGTGAACGTGTGAGCATGAAATGAATAAAACTCGGAGTTTGATACATGTATTTCTCACCCTCAGAGCAATCCCGAGAATCCCATTTTCTTCTTAAAATATTTTTCTTTTTTTCACTATTTGTCCAGAAAAAAGTGTTCTTGGGTTCACTCGATGATGTGGAAAAGTACAACTTATACCAGTTGATTTGGTGAGAACATGCTCTTATTACAGAGTGCGTGCTTGTTCTTCCTTCATTCTTCGGGGACGAAATCAAGTGGGCATTTGTAAGTTGGATGAGACACGCATGTGGCAAGTAAGCAGGGCTTACTCCAGGGGATTTGGAAGACATTCTTCTATTAAGATTCAAAGCTGCACGTTGTTTTACATATGGTGTATTGACACAGAAACGGATTTCTTCCATAAGTTGTGCAACGTCGTAGGAAAGTGCAGGAAAGACAATTATGGAGATGAAGTGAGTGACACTATGCATAGCCTACAACTCATTACATAAGTTACATGCAGAGTGACAAACGATCTTGCTAATTAACTCTGTCTCAGCACAGACTTGTTTCGAGAAAAAAGAATGGGATAGATCACTCACTGGAAGAAATTTCTGAGAAATATGCAGATTATTATTCAAATCAGATCAGATTGGAATTCGTCTCTTGGTGCTCTCGCTAAATCAGTGTGTAGTACCATTTCATGGTCTCCATCATGGGACCAACTTGTTCCATTTCTCATTAGGATTGAAAGACGTCAGACGCGCAATGAAGACAGCAATGTCTCATTTTTAGACATGGTGTGTGTAGCATTCTTGGAACATTATTGTGCTGCAAATGAGCTGACAGCGTTATTAGTGCCAGAAGAGCGTTTGCAAATTCAATCGAACTCTCCGTTTCACTCGTGTTTATCATAATCAGCAACATCTGGGATAGGTGACAAACTACGAGATCCTTCCATGACTCTTTTACGCGTATGTATTGTAAGCAGCCTTCCTTTACAGGCTCAACTTCATCATGAGTGATCGGTAGAGCAATGGTAATAGATTTACACGGGGTGCTGTCATTCATGTCGATGTAATATTATATGAGCGTGTAATTTAAGTAAGAGTGTCTGTCAGTGTTCTCATTACGAGCGCTCAGTACAAGCTTCAATCACATTCCTTCTTTTCTCCGCTGATGGCTGAAGTTAGTAATAAGCTATGGAACAGTTTCGTCATACACGTAGGCGCATTCATTAGAATTTGCTTGTGCACCTAAACGGCTTGTGATTCCAACAAGAATAATTTCCTAACATACGGAACTTAACATTTTGGACAAAAGATTGGCAATAAATTGCAATTCAACGATATAATGGACCTGGAAGGATGAAATGTACACATTAGTCCTGAATTGATTTTCAAAAGGTGGAATACAAATCAATTTGTTCACTTCCTGAAAGGAGGGAGAAGGTACGCCGAAGCTTCTTTTGT